>JAJEJO010000815.1:968333-1148333 GCA_020662805.1 Glaucomys volans
ACAGGATGGGGATGGGAGATGGGGTTTGATAAGCCTTAGCTAACTAGAGAACACTCGACTTGCTGGAGACAGAAACTCCCACTGAAGATTGTCACACTTGTATGGATATAAGAAAAACAAAGCTGATGCTTCCATAAAGGCTTCTACCAGACACTTAAGTCACCAGTTAGCTTGAGATTCCATTACTCAGTAACCCCAAGCACATTCTCATAAATGGATTTTATGCCGACACCCTGCCCATACCAGGTCAAAGTTCACTATCATGGGAGGAAGTGAATTTGGCTTTCAAAGTGACTTTAACAGAAGCAGAAAGATCAGCCATTGGGTTATAGATCTTGCTGACCCATTAAGGGTCAGTAAATTAGTAGACTGCACTTGATTTGACACTTCTGATCCCAACTTAATGGGTTGATTAACTTAGGGCTGCTACCTTCATAATGGGCTATTAGCACATTGTTAAACCTGATCTTGGAGTAAGAAATTGTTTTTATGTTTACTTTTTGGTTCCCAAGGTTAATCAATATTCATCATGGCCTTAATTTTTTTAACTGAAAGGTTAGTTAAACCTATCTATAGAGACAAGGAAGTTCCATATTATAATTGTATGTGAATTTGTGATGCAAAATATCTGGTTAAAGAGTTCTTTAGTATACACAAAGATATCCAATTAAAAACACCATCTCAGGGATTGGGGTTGTAACTCAGTGATGTAGCACTTGACTAGCATATGCGAGGCACCAGGTTCGATCCTCAGCACCATGTAAAAATAAGTAAATTAAATAAAGGTATTGTGTCCATCTGCAACTTCAAAAACCCAAAATATTTAAAAACACCATCTCAAAATGGAAAAAAATATACACATATTAGGGATCTAAAATCAACATCCTTCTCATTGATAACTATTACCGTGACCCCCTTACCCTTCTGTATGCATTTGACTAACAATCAAATTTATTGTATGATGTTCAGACCTCCACTCATGGCTTGTGTGACTTGCCAACTGGGAATAGTCAAGTCCTAGACTTGTCTGTCTACCAGGAAATGTGAATCTCAGGCCCCAGTGAAACACACATTTGTGATCAACATATGTTTGAAATCAATCTCTAGACCACATTATTAAATCCATGGAGTATTTCATCTTTCTTGGCTTTCCTGAAGTTTGTAGTGCATTCCAAGGTATTTGTAATCCTGGTGGTTTGGGAATCATCAGTAATTACTCTTTAATCTCACCATTTGGTAATCAATATGTCAATAATGCTGGGAAAACTGCTGAAGAATCTTACAAAATTTGTACCGCCAATCATTTGATTGTGTTGCATACATTGCTTCAGAAGGAACTTCATTCCAAATTCAGTCCATTCTTGTGTTACCTAGGCCCAGGAAGAAGGAGTAACTTCTGGAAGAGGTGTTTGAATTGATTAATTGATAAACATTTACTAAAACAAAAGCAAAAACATAATTAAACCCCAAATTCTACAGAAAAATGTAAGGAGAATGAGGCATTTCTATAATTCTAGAACCAAGACTAAGAAGGATATCAAGAAGCCTGATGATCCAAACACAACGGAATGATCCTTCAAATCAGAATTGACCAATGACCTTTGGGTGGGTAGCGCTGACTAAGGGGTTAGGGTGGTGGGCACAAAGGGAGAAGATGATAAGACTACTATAATAAATCACTTTAAATAAAAATGGCTCAGGATGAGGTACTATGGTTGGCAAATCCTCAGTTTGTAAGACCAAGTCCTAGAGAAAATAGGGTCTTAGAAGAAATGGAATTAAAACAGCATTAAAGACACTGAAAACTCTCTGGCAAATAAAATCTGTGGAAGACACCTGCCTTCAAAAGTAGCTACATTTGTCAGCATGAAAAGCCTGTACCAACAGGTAATCCTTTTGAATCATCTTCTTTAGTCATTCAGGGACACATGGCTACAAAATTGTGATCTGCCAAGGCAGATGTCTCCAAGCTCAAGGGTACACAGATTATTTTTGGTTATGAAGTGTTTTAGCCCATTCTCACTTGAAATTCAATGTTCTTTGCACTTGCTTTCTCCCTTATTTCATTTTCTTAAGCCTGTCCAAATGTTTTTGTAACCATATAGCCCTTCTACAAATTATCTTGGTATTTAGGGGATGTATTTTCTTTCTGGGGGTGGGGGCGCTTCTGGTGTCATCTCTGAGAAGTTAGAGGATGTGCTGTAACACCTGACCACAGCCCACCGGAGAGCAGCAAGGTTTATTGTTCTGTCCTGCCACTCCTGGGGTTGAACTGAATCTGTAATATATAAAGAAAGATCATAGATTTTAAACTTGCAATATGTAAATATAAAGTGAGTTATTTAAACTTTGGAAAGAGCTTATTTTATTAAATATATACATACTATGAGAGTGAGCAGGAGTAAAAGCAAAACATTTGGTTTTATTAGATGTCAATCTGTAGGCAGATTTTTTTTTTTAAAAAAAATAAGAATTTGTTTTCATTAAAAGTAAGAATTTTGGTTAATTGGTGGCTTCATGGTAAGTTATGTGCTTGGAGACTAGCAAGGGCTATGAAAAGCAAAATTTGGCAGCAAAAACAATCCCCTCTCTCCCCTTCTGCCCACCTCAGGAGAAGCAGCAATAGAAATAACTAGGGCCATAGAGCAGGGCTATCCCAGATTGGTAGAATCTGCATCAAGGAAAGACAGGGTTCAAAGAAGCCCCTGCTCTCATCATGGCTGAGTTTCCAGAGGCAACATTAGCAAGCTTTGTGTCAGTTAGTAGAACAGCTGGTGGAAGCAGAATCTTGTTCCACTCGGAGGTTAGCAGAACTTTGCTGAGAGGCCAAGGCCCCAGCCTTGGTGGCTCTTGGGCTCTGTTACTACCAGGATACAAGGCACGAACTAGGCAGAAGATGAATCAGAAATGTAAGAATTCATGAGAAGGAGGTTGGGTGGAGGTGTGGGTGCAAAGGCTTTGTTCTTATTCCAGAACCCTTTGTACAGAGGCAGCAAACCCAATCCTCTTGCCAAATCCAGCTCCATCAGTGGGGAAGAGTTTTTAATTTTCCTTTATACCCTTATTGTGTGTGTTTTGGGGAGGGAGCTGGAGATTGAGTATGGCTGCAGGGATTGGATGGATAGGGCAGGAAACGGCAGGGAGTGATGGAATAACCCAATGAGACTGCAAATAATTCATAATTCTATTCGTTATATAATATTCCAAAAGTGTAGAGTTTGAAAGCCAGAACCATGTGTTCAAATGTGTCTGGGATTATATATTTCCAACACTGCACTGAAAGTTACTTTAACTTGCTCTGAATTAACATGTCAAAGTTCCTGTATCAAGCCCTTGTGTGTGTTGTCAAAATTCAATGAAGTTTTAAAATTCCGGAATATACTCAGACAATACTTTTGTCACAGAGCCATCCTTCTTTCCACATGAAAGCTTCCAAATATAGCCCAGGTGAAGTGGAGCACTGGAAAGAGAGTTTGACATTGGCATTACATTATCAATTGCCATAGTCTCCTTCATACAGACCCTTTATTTTTTATTGAGGGCATCAAATAAGATCTAACAAAATTGATTAAATTACAGTCACTTCCTGGCTAAAACAAGACAAAAAACTACAAGTATTAAACTTGCAGTCTTATAATTGGTTGATTAAGTATATAACAGAGGCTCTCTATAAGAATATCACATAATCAAGAACAAATCAATACACTGAGCATGCAGACCAATGTCTGAAAAATCCAATGTTCTCTTTTATTTCGCTTTTTATGACTACCTCAAATTTTTATTAGTTTACAATTTTAAGGATAGTGTATGAGTTTTCTACTCTGATGTTATAAAAATTTCACTGCAAATTTCATGACTTAAGACAACACAAATATAATATTAGAAAGGTCAAAATCTCTGATACATGTCTCACTTAGATCACACTCCTTTCTGGGGTACTAGGGAAGAGGTCATTTTTTCACTTTTTCAGAATGAAAATAGAACATTCACATTCCTTGGCTCATGGCCACTCTCCTCCCTCTTCAGAACCAGCAATGTCTCATGTTTCTGATTGTTCTTCCATAGCCATAGTTCACTCTGACTATAGTTGGGAAGGGTTCTGTGCTTTTAAAGAAGTCATTTGATTTGATTGTGCATACTTGGCCCAGATGAGTCTCCCAGTCATCTCATAGGCTTTAACCTTAATCACATTTGCAAAGTCCCTTTGTGCCTGAAGTACATGGGGTATCCCATTCACAGGTTCTGAGGATTAGGATGTGGACACTTTGTAAGAGGCCATTATTCTGCCAAATCAGTCATTATGTTTTCTTGGTCACTATGCTAGCTTAGACATCTCCAG
Organism: Glaucomys volans; assembly: GCA_020662805.1. Lineage (NCBI taxonomy): Eukaryota > Metazoa > Chordata > Mammalia > Rodentia > Sciuridae > Glaucomys > Glaucomys volans. The sequence goes on from JAJEJO010000815.1 coordinate 972,673, forward strand.
AAGCAGAGGCCAATGCTAGAATCCAGAATTCCAAGATCACAAGTTTCTTTGGGGGTTAAACCAAAAATGTTGTTAGAGAAGGAAATAAGATAGGGAGTAAAGACAAGAAAAGATGTATTAGCAAGCAGGTCGCACTGGGAAATTGAATTTTGATCCCACAGAGGGGTTCTGAGGGATAGTGTTAGGAAGAGGAGTTTTTCTAATGAAGGGTCAAGGAGTCTGTGGCACCCAGCTTCCAAATCCTTGTCCTTTTAGATTCAGGCTGTTTTTAAGAGTATCTCTCTGACACTTCTTGCTTGTCCTGTACATGGGCCAAACCTGTTGCCCAGCCAGACCAAGGACCTCAAGCAAAGAGTATAGGTATTCTCAGCAAACAGCTTCCATGTGAAGAGGTGAAGGCCAGTTTTTGTGTGGGGCCCTGGTGGATCTGCTAGCCCAACTTCAAGATTAAATTCTCCACCAAGTTCCATGTTTTCTTGATCCTCCATAACTTCTCTTACACTTTCCTCTTTCTGGTATTACAATTTGGATCTGCCTTTCTGTTCTAGTCTGCTAAACTATTCTTCTCTCCTCTTAATTTGTATTATATCTAGCTTAAACTTTGTCTTCCTGAAAAACATAGCTTTTTAGTATCACTTAAAACAGACAAGCAAGCAAACGAAAGTCTTCATTGATTTCCCATTAGCTGTAAGAAAACTTAAAAAGAAAAATCCTCAGTCTATAGACCCTTGGGTACTCCATTCTGGTTCCATACACCTGACCTTGGGCAACTCTTAGGCTCACACTTTCCCTTGTGTGTCCACTCCACCCTGCCCCTGCAGAGCAGGAGCACTAACCCAATTTGCCTAACTCAGTTTTGCTGTGTTCCTAGTCCTTAACCCTTTGGATCTGAGGCTGGATGCTGTGGTACTTTTCACCTTGCCCAGGTCAAGCGCTCTTTTCTCACTACTCATTACTTGTCTTGTAACTATTTTTGAGCCCATCTCATGCTTTCCTCTCTTCGAGCTCTTGATCATAGAGTTTCTTTTTCTGGGCTAATGATCTAATCCCTGCCATCCTTGAAGGTGCAGGTGAAACCTCTCCTGTCTTTATTTAGCCTTCCATTAGCCCATCCCAGCTGGAAGTGAGGCATCACTCTTCTCTGAACTCTTTAAAACTACTATTTTAGCTTTTATTATTTTTTGTTCATAATTTTAGCTGTCTTTTCAAAGAATGTAAGTTTAATCTTCTCAGACAGGTTCTCATGTCTTTGAAGATAACAGAACCTCATGTTCTTTTGCTGCTCAATTCCTACAATGTTTTCCTTATGGTTGGTACTCCAGTTATTTGTTGATGTATTTGTAAAACTTAGATATTCTGTCTTGGAAACGAATGTGTAGTACATTTTTAACCAAAGTGAAAACAAAGAGGTAAAAATCCACGTTTTAGTGGCATGTGCTACTGCTGTGCTACGCAGCAATGTATTACTTGAGTTGAATGATAAAATAATCTAATACTCATTTTTTCTTATTTCTGAGAGCTAATCTCTCTCTCTCTCTCTCTCTCTCTCTCTCTCTCACACACACACACACACACACACGTTAAAAAACCAACTTGTTTAAAATTAAACTATCTAAAAAGAATAGACTGGAAGTTTGGATGTTTCCCTCTATTCTTAACCTAGTTCAAAGAGATGTGGTGAGAATTATAAAGAACTTTGCCTTTTTGAAAACTGATATTTGGGCTTTTTCATTTAAATTTTAAAAGGACCTAGGATATAACGTCCCTTGAAAGGGAAAAATATCTTGTGCCTTATTGGATTCTGTAATGGTTTGGTTGTGAGGTGTCCCCGCAAAGCTCACATGTGATACAATGTAAAAAGGTTCGGAGGAGAAAAGATCAGATCATAACTTTAATCTAATCAGTGAATTACTCTCTGATGGGATTAACTGAGTGGTAACTGGAGGCAAGTGGGGTATGGTTGGAGGAAGAGGTTCATTGGGGGTGTGGCTATGGGGTATATATATTTGTATCTGGCAAGTGGAGATCTCTCTGTTTTCTGATCATCATGTGAACTGCTTTCCTCTGTTACACTCTTCCACCATTATGTTCTGCCTCACCTCAAGCCCTACGGAATGGAGCAGGCCTTCTATGGAATAAGGCTTCTGAAACTGTGAGCCTCCAAATAAATTTTTCCTCCTCTACAAATGTTCTGGTGGGTCTTTTAGTCACAGCAGTGAAAAAGCTGACTGAAATAGATTATGTTTTTTCTATTCTCCATTGGGGGCGAGGTGGAGATCCCTGTATTCATTTTGATCTCAGGAGTCAGGAGGGTGGTTTGCAAAACTTTGGAAGCTTGGATGATGAGCTTTTACGGTATCAGCTAGCTTTTCTTCTTTGCACAGTTGCATACATCAGGGCTTGGTCTTTGGGCATTTTTTGGTTTTGTTTTTTCAGTGTTGGAAATAATACTTCACAGTGGCTTTAATCTGGCTCTTTGGACCAACAACATATAGTACTGATGACAGAATAAAGTTTCCTGGGTGGGGTAGCATCACTTGCTTATCTCTGACCTGATTAACATAGTCAGTTGAGTTATCAACACAGGCTACTAGGATGGTGCTGTCTGGTAGTTCTCAGCCCTGGGAGTTGATACTGACACCTGGGTCCCACCTGCATAAATTCCAAGGTAATAGGTCTGGGCCATGTTCCGAGCATCAGAATTTTGAAATTAGTACCAGATGAATCTAAGGAACGGCCAAAACTAAAAACCACTGCTCTAGTCCCTGTTGTCCCCTGCAGGCTGGCAGAATGTGGATATTGTGAATTGTAGAGCTTATAGATATTATAGAAATCATTTACTCTCCTCTCCCAGGCAATTTAAGAGCTGAACAAGCAGATCTGGCAGTATTAAGAGAAATGACTCGTATCCACACAATAGGAGTTACAGCTAAATTTCAGGTCTCCTGACTGGTAGGCTATAGTCCTTTCCTAGTTCAAGTGTGGTCCTTGGGCCAGCTACATCACTTGGGAGCTTATTAAAAATGCAGAATCTCAGGCTGTACCCCAACTTCCTGAATCAGAATCTGGTTTTAACAACTTTCCAACTTCCCCAGGTGACCTGTATTCACATTCTTTTAAAAAGGGCTTCCTGTTACCAGTGCTTGCCTGCTGTCTCTGAAAGTTTGGCCACTTCTCTGTAACCTCAACATCTAGCACAACTGGCAGGGCTGTGTGAGGGAACTATTTGTGGCATTTAAAATTCATTTTTGCTATAAAATATTAGATATATACTTATAATTATTCTTTAACTACATGAACTTGATTATACTTTCTATATACTGTTCAACATTTGATCTTTATGAGCCTTTACAGAGTACTATTTTGTAGGAGGCACTGTAAGGTAAATGAGATACTTTCTAGAAGCTCATATCTAGTTGGGGAAAAGAGGGGGCCAATAAACAGATGTGGTGATACTGTGGGGTAGGAACCACAATGGGAACATTGTGGCATAAAGGCCCACAAGTGGTATTTGCCATGGGACATGGAGAAAGAACCCTGGGCCTGGGCTTTGTGGTGGTCTTGACATTTTCAGAGCAAGTGAAAGGAAACTTGACTCCAGACAGTAAGCAGGAGTCAGCCAAATGGTGGAATTGGGGAGATTCAGGCAGAAGGGTTCAAAGGGCACTAGAAGGAAGACAGCCTAGGCAAAGGCTCAGAGTAGGGAAGCCTTACCTGTGTATCAAAACGAAAGGAGCCACTCTAGATAATCCAGTGGAAGAAGGACTGGAGGTGGGGTACTGGGGAGAGAGGGTTGTTGGAATTTTTACCTGCCTGACTTTAGATATAAAGAAAAATATTCCTAAAACCAGGGACAGCCCAACTTGGAAACATTAACTCCATGTAAAACACAGTATGATTTACTACCCCAAATTAGGAGGTCCTATAATTGTGCTTTTTTTTGGCCTGTATCTTTACAATAGTCTAATAATTCAGAATCACCAAATAAGACCCAATTCCAGTCCAGATAGAATTACCCAATTTCATTATGTTCAAAGTAACTTTTTTTTTTTTTTTTTTTCCAAATGAGACTTTGGGTCTAGAAATGTGTTGTCCTGTGGTAACTACTAGCCACATGTAGCTGTTAAGCTCTTGAAATACGGTTAGTCCAAACTGAGTTATACAAGTGCACTAGATTTCAAAGACATGTTATGAAAAAAGGCAAAATATCTCATTTACTAATTTATTGCAATATAGAGGATCGAAACTCAGTTTTCAGGTTGATTACTTACCAAAATAATACTCTGGATACATTGCAGGATTAAATAAAATATGTATTAAAATTAGTTTCAAATACTTACTTTTTCAGTGAATCTACTAGAAAATTTAAAATTATATATGTGGCTCACATTATATTTCTGTGGGCAGAACTGCTCTAGACTTTTTAAACCTGAAGATGTGACCCAAAAATTACCTTTCTCTTCCAACCTGGAAATTCCCAGTTCCCAGTAGTTTTAGCTTTTCAATGATTGTGTCAAATTGGGGTAAAGTTAAATGAATAACAGGGAAAATTTTGCCTTTATATTTAAATTTTTTTTTACTATAGTGTGCCTCTTACACATCTCTGCAGTTATTTTTATTTCATGGTCATATAGGTTTATGACTTGTCCAACTCTTTCCCTCTAAAGCCTGAATAAAATGCCATTGTCAAATACACCCTCTCTAATCTGTGTTATTTGACATACACTAGGTAGGACAGAGATTTAGGTTCTATTTTCACTTCAGTGCAGATGTGAAAGTTCCAGTTAATGAGAGCGTTGTGTAAGTGTTTGTGTTTCAGGAAGAAAAGGCTCCCTGAATCTGCCTTAAAGCTTTAGATATTCTGTACAGGGAATAAAGTGACATGCTCAAATTAACTGTGGCCAGACAGATCCACATGATATGAATATAAATGTTTGAGTCTTGCTCAAATTAAAGTTCTTGGTATCAGGAGAAGTGCTTTCTAGCTAGGCAAGTCAAAACCACTATATTTCACTCTCCTACTGGGACAGACAGTATAGGATTGGCACTGAACTCAACTATGAGATTGTACTCAATCTACTTATTTTAACACATTTAAAGAGGATTTCTCAAATGACCTAAAAATTTCAGTCCATGTGTTTGGGGGGACTTCAAAAGTCTTTACACCTTTTTTTTTTTTTTTTTTTTTTAATCTAGTGGTGATGTGGTTAACAGGAGTGATTATCAAGGCTAAAATGTGAGTTTTGGAATCAGTAGACAGATTCCCATGCCTCACCAACTATTGGTCAGAAACAGGTCAGTTCATGTAAAAACAAAAACCTAACTTCTTGAATTGCTGTTCCTTCAAATATTGCCTCTTAGGAAGTCAATGTAACAAATTTTTTTAAAAAAATATATTTTTCATATGTTGATGGACCTTTATTCATTTATTTATATGTGGTGCTGAGGATCGAACCTAGTGCCTCACACATACTAGGTAATCACTGAGATCCAGAAGTTTTCTGGTGGAATTCTTAGTAATCCCCCTATTTGTTACCAATCAGCCGAGGGTTCTTTTGCTCAATTCTGATAGAAATCATGGAACAGCAAAGTGCAGCTCTCTTGGTGTTGCCAGCTGAACTCGTGGTATCACAGTTCTCAGTACTACCAGCTCAGTCTTGGGATTCTTTGCTCAATTCAAGATAGGAGGGGAATAAAAAAACCATTTGGGAAAGATTAGGCCCCTCCTATCTTATACTGAATAATTCATGGAATGACCAAATCACTGATTTATCAAAACTTCCTTTCTATTAGGTTTCCTAAAGTTTTTAGCAAATTCTGTTATATAAGATGACTAATAAAAGCAGCTTGCAGCCATTTTACATTAGCTAATTGATAGACTCTGGCTAAAATTCACTGTGCTCCAGAATTTTGGTTCCTCAGAAATTTTTGGTTTCCCCAGAATTTTGTTCTCTAACTTTGAGAAAGTATATGTATTTCAGAGAAAGTTATATATTTCAGTTTGCAGTGTTGTGCTTATCTTAAAATCAAGGACTTCTTAAATCAAAAGGATAAAGAGAATTTCTGTCATCTAACTCACTTTTAACCTGGCCTACTACCTTTTGTACATTTTTTATTCATAGATTTGCTAACTGGATGAATCAAATGGATTTCTTACAATATATTGTAAACATTTTAAAAGATCTGAAATATGACACATATGAATTGACATTTGGCTGATTTGAACTGTCAGGTATGCTGCAGAATTGCTGGGCTAAAGTGGCTATCGCAAAATAAAAACAAAGCTAGAACAAAGTTAAACTAAATATTCAATATGTTGGAAGGGGTTGAACCATCCAATGCAACTCAATTTGCTAGAATTTTTATAAAATGTAGGAACTTTGTGACTTCTCTGTCTTTGGTTATGTTGACTTATTACTAGTTTGTAGGAGGATTCAGGATGAAAGCTAATACCATTATAAGTGATAGGAAAGAAGTTGGATTGCCAGAAAGGATTTTATAGTAAACCATATAATTGGGACCTCAAACTTGATTTATATTATTTACCAATACAAAGTGAATTTAAATTCCTAAAAGTCATATACTGACTTAATAGTAGATGATTTGTAGTAAGCTAACTGGTTTAAACCTCATTTGCTTTATTCCATTAATGGAGATATAAAAAATAACTACCTTTCAGGGAGTTTGTGAAGATTAAGTGTGGTGACCTCTGTATAGTACCTTACACATAGCTTCATAAATGTTATTTCCTTCCCCTTGGAGTGAGGGTTCACCTATGATGACCTCTAACCAGTTCATGTCAACTTTCTGGTCCTTAACTTTCTCAACTCTCTGCTCCCCCTTACCCCAGTGTTGACCCTCACCCATGCTAGGCAAATATTCTATGACTGAAGTACATCCTTATCCCTAGCATTCTCAACTTTAAAGTGAAAGGTTTTAACTAAATTATCTCTAATATCTCTTTCTACCCAAAGAATTCTATGGGGCAAAAAAATAAACCAACAAACTAACTCTAGCCCATGCTTAAAGATCTTAACTCTAGTCCTGCTTAAAGATCTGCTTAGATCTTAAAATTTCTGAGGCCCAGGTTCCACAAAAGGACAAAATTCAGAGATTATGGTAACTGGGAGCTGGTGCTAATTATGAAGAACCCTTCTGGATTGTAGCCTAGACCCTGAGTATTCTGTAGTCTGAGGAATCCCAAGATGATGTGCTCCTGTATAGTTTTGAAGAAAAAACTAGTTTGGTTCTGTCTAAGCCATGGATGGAGCAGGCTAGGGAAAAGGGAAGGACCTGACTTCAGAGGTATCTCTGGGTGTCTCTGGGCTTCAGGCAGATGTCAAGGATCAGTTCACTGCTGGGGAGCCCTCTCATTAATACACCTAGGCTATGTGAGTATGCTCACGATCCTGAAGCCTTACTGGGTACTGCTGGAATGGGTATTAAAGTGTGCCTGACCTGTTGGTTTCTGCCTCTATCCACCCTGGGCTTTTTGTGTGTGTTTCTCTCTGTGTTACTTATCCGTATTGCATGCTTAATTGCTATCCTTAAACAATCTGTCTTTTATCAAAAGGAGATAAGCATACACTTAACTGTATTACAGCCCCTGAACATTTCTGTGTAAAAGCAAGTCTTTATTCTGGCTAGAGCACACTTTACTTGTGAATTCAAATTAGAATAATAAATAAACTTTTAAAAGAGCAGACAAACAAGCTTCTGTTGAAAATAGCCACTGCCTAATTTAAAAAGCTGCAGGAAAAAAAAAAAAAAAAAAAACTCCAGTCTTTCTTCTTGGTATTTTATAGTGCTAGAGGTTTTCCCCAAACACAGAAAGTTTTACAAATATACTGATTGTGCATCCAGCCAGTACTATAGCCTTAGACCCACTGCATTTCCCTACATAATTTAAAGTCTCTCTATCTTCAGGAGTTCTAAACACAGTAAAAAGCTCACTCTTTCTTTACATTTCCATCCATAAAATGCAGCACAAATCTCACTACATGTACTCAGGGGAAAAAGAAAGACATCTCCATGCTCTAGGAACCATTGACAGAACATATTGCAATCTTTTCATTAAGTTCACACGAAATGAGGATTTAACGCATGGGCAAAACATTCCATCCCTAGAGGTTCCAGTGCCCATAATCCCACCTTGAAAATAGCTCCATATTAATTGTTGCAGCCAAGTGGACACGGAGTTTTACTGCTTGGCACTCCTACTTCACAGATAACTAACTGCAATCATGGAAACCTTTGTTTTTCATTTTCTAACACATCCGTATTCAAGCAAATGTTTCATATGTTCCTTTAAACCCAGAAAAATCCATGGGGATCAGGCTCAACATTAATTCCTTTACTGTATTTTGGTCTTAATTGTATGACTATTAGAATATTTATAAGTACATATACTTGCAAGAATATACACTCATATAAATATATATACATATACTCTGCTTTAAAATTTGTCAAAAAAATCCATATTTCATAAACTTAAATTGCAAATTGGTCATCCACATTACCAAAAAAACAGCATCCTTTTAGTAACCGTATCCCTAGTTAATTTAAAATATGATTCAATTTATAAGTATTTTATTTTCACTTCACTCCTGGGATGCATTTATTGTTTAAAGTGAGGTGCACCTGGATGAAATGAATGTTTATAAGTTCTGGCTTACCTTTCTCATTTTCTATGCCTCAGGTTGTTAACTGTTAATGTCTTACTTTATCTAAAATCATGTACTTAAGCCATTTAATAAACTCTGAATAAGCGAGTTCCCAAAATAACCGTTGGGGCATATATTACATTCATTTCCTTAAAACAAAGAAAACAGAATTCCCTACATAGTAAATCCCTCACTACCCACAATTCCACATTGCAAACAAGAAGAGCTCAGTTGTTTCAAGGGACTGTACACAGTTTGCAATTTTGGCATGGTTAAAAAAAAAAAATCCTGGCACATAAACAGCCAGTGGTAGTAATGTGCCAATTTTGAATTGTTCACTGTTTTTATTATAGGTTCTAGGTTTCAGATGAACAGGAGCCTCCTATTGCTTTTATAGCAGGATATTAAATTGCAGCCTCTGGCAGGCGGCACCTGCCCTCTTCCTGGCATCGTCTAGTCAGTTGTTGGCCATGTGATACCCTAATGTAATGTATATTTTGTGTTTTGCTCTATGTGGGGATTTAAACATTGGGGAACATAATCTCTCCCTGAAGGTATGCAACCCATGGTGTCAGCTTTTGATAAAGGCTTCATATAACTAAAATTCAATGTATATTGAAGGTCTTTGCTTCCACAGAGTACGTTCAGTGGTGGAACGAAATGAAACCTTAGGAGCATCTTCGACAAATGTGTACAATATCTTGTTGCCTTTGGGTAGAAATTACCTGATGGCTGTTTTTCCTGGCATTCCATTGTATTGACCACACACTCTGATGTGTTTCATACCTAGTATATTAATCATATATGCATGGTTCCCATATCTGTGTTCAGTATGTGGATAAGTACATTCTTCCTCAGGTTTGAGATTGGGAGTTTTTGAAATACTTAATAACCACTGGATATACTGTCTGTCATCTTTATGATTTATCTATGAATATTTAATCATAGATTTCAAAAAGATAGAATGAACAAGGCAAATTTTTTTTAAAAAATTCAGTTGAGAACAGTACTTACATTCTTGTTAAAAGTTGTGACTTTAACACCCTTAATTTCAATAGTGTTATCTGAGGTTCATGTTTATGGCAGTGACCATAAAGGTCTGACTTCTTGAATTGCCAAGCTGAGTTTATAACTTATTACCAAATATGAAACATACACAATAAAATTTATTTTTGAAAATGTAATTAAATCTGTTCACGTACCACTGTGGGAATAAGGATGGGTTCTTGACATGTGATATATTTAATCTCTATCTCATTTATGAAGTCACAAAACTATAACATCATAGGATTAGAATAGATCTTAAAGCTCTCTATCCAATCACCCATCTGAACATCCCTCTAAACATCCTCACCAAGCCATCAATCATGGGTGTGCCTCAATTGTAGGAAGTCACCACAAAATTGATCTCCTCTTCAACATGGCAAATGTTGCCTCCCCAGTGTGCTGCTTAAACACTCTTCAAGATCAACAGGAAATTCTGGCATCTTCTGAACCAGAAAAGAGGTTACTCTGTTGTCTTACAATGTGTCTCCTAATTTTAAGTTTAAACGCTTGATTTGCCCCTAGCAATTGGGTTTTTGTTTTTGACTTCCATAGAATCTATGTCAAAAGAGGTTTAGTGATTTGAAACTGAATTTGAAGTGACTTAAAAGGCAGTGGTATGCTGAAATGGGCTCCTTCCTCCTTTTATGGTTCACCAGTTAAGTGGGGATCTCAGTTAAGTGACATCCCCTGTTTACTTTAAATCATCCATGGTGGGAGCATTTACACCACAGAAATTGGCAAGTAATTTCAATCCTGCTTTCTCCAGACAACCTTTAAACATTTACCAGCATACTACTGTATAGGGAAATGTTCATAATCAAATTGTATACTAAAGGCAACAACTGCTAAAATGCATTCCAGATACTCTGCTTTAAAGAAATCAAATTTATTAAGAAGTTCTGGCTTTTTAAAATAAATAATGTGGTAATATAGAAAACTTTGAAAAAATGAAATATATAATCTTAAACTGGAGACCTTTTTAAAAAACATTCCTTCTCTCAAAATGACTTGTTTTGGGATCAGTTTTTTAAGTTTTGGGGGAAACTTGAAAATGTGCTCAGGGAACTTGCAGAAAACCACCATTATTCTTTGCAAATATTCTGTACAATGTAATTACTGCGTACTTTTGGATAACTGATTCATGAACTGAAAGTCTGAGTTGACTTGCAGAAGCATTATACGAAATGATACCCATTTTTTAAAAATCTGTGATTACGTATGGATGTGATAATCTGTAGCAGCACTATCAGATAAATAATACATATTTAAAAAATTTCTGTAATTACATGTTTACCCGATAGGCCAGAACGACTCTGTCCCAAGGAGCTGTTACAGACTGAGTAAATAATACATGTTTTAAAGTCCATAATTACATATGTAAACGATAGACTATCGAGTAAATAATGCACATTTTAAAAAGTCCATAATTACATATTTACATGATAGTCTGTAAATTCTGTAATTACTTATTTACACAATAGACCATAACAGCTGTTACAGTCTATTATGTTAACTCTCATAGAATTATATTATGGATTTTTAAAAACATCATAAAGAACCTAAGGAACGTAGTGATAGAAAAGAAATAAAATGTAAACTTCACACTTGCTATACCTTTCTCAAAAGAGGAGAATTTTGAGTTCAGGTAAAACTTGTGTCTGATACTTGATACTTGCTAATTGCTGACTTAAAATCTATTTGTAAAAATATGAGTTATGGAATCACAGAGTAAGTTGCCATCATTCCTGGGGATTAAACTTATTCTTGGTGGTTAAAAAAAAAATGTAACTATAAGGCTTTAGGCTTCTGATAAAATTATAATGATTCACAAAATTTAAAATTATGTCTTTAATTTATTCTTTAAGTGCAGTAGGATATCCTGTAGTTTGCATATATTGGTAAGATGTTGGGGCATATATGAAGAGGTTATTTGTGATGATATGTACTTCTGTGTGTTTTTCTAGAAGGTTAGAGTTGCTTTCTTGACCTTTTAAGTGTCCTCATGGATTAAGTAGTCATAAGGTACACTTTGTCTCAGCTTCTGAGTTTATTCTAAAGTTTAATACAGGATTAATACAACCAAATGAAGTTTTCATCCTTAATTACTACTAAATAGCAAGACTAAATCGAGTCAGGAGATTCTGTCATTTAGTGATGTTGGACCATATAGTTTAGTACCAAAACACAGTATGAGGAGAGACCTTTGATCTTTTTGGTTAAGTATTATTTTGTAAGATATTTTACATCCTAAAATAAGGGAGTGCTTGATTTTGAGAGAGCTTTTGTACAAAATCTTCTCTTTGCATTTCGTCAAATTTAAAGTGAAAATAAATTTCATCTACTTACTCCTGACATTTTTCAACAATATCCACGGATTAGGGCATCAAAAACAATGGCTTTCAAACATCTTTGCAACTCTTGCTAAGAAATATCTTATATTAAGACCCAGTACACACATACATACAAAATTTTCATAAAACTATACATACTCTTTTAAAATGTAATGTACTCAGATATCTATTCTATTGTATTTCATAAAAATGCTAGCTGTAACTCACAAAATTGATTTCATGATTTATAATTGGGTCACAACCTGCTATGTGAAGAACACTGATTTAGATAATGATTTTTATTACTGGCATACAGAGCATTTTTACTTTATACTAGACGATAGAATTTGGCTAGATTTAGAATGGAGGTCTTCTATTCATGGATTGTATTTCTGTGGTCTAACAGGTTGATTCATTATTTGAGTCCAGAAATATATAACAAAGATATAACATTTTCTCATCCATGTCTCTAGTGTTGAAGATCTTGAAGGAGAGCATTCAAGTGTATATGTTTCCAGAGGTGTGACTTTCATTCAAACTTTAGAAAGTACTTGATAGGAGCTGTGCAGAGTGATACTGTTCTCAGAATGTCTGTTCTGTTTGAGAAGTGATTCATTTCACCAGCATTGTTCAAGTTCCTGTTCCTAGTGTGGATTTGGAAGCAGGAAAAACAAAATAAAACAAAAGTTAAAGAAAAACAACAAAAGTCCAGGAAATACTAATCTAAAAGTGATAGCTGATCAGAAAGAGTGTCGCTTCATTCTCTTTCGATGGTATTTTTGAATAAAGCAGTTTCATAGCATATTGAAATTTATCTGTTTTGAGTGAATTAATTTGATATTGTTATCAAATGAATTAGACACCACTGTTAATTTGTTTTGATAAAGTCAAATATTTAGAAAATTGTTTATCTCCCTTCCCATTATATATGCTAATGTTCACTGAAACACAATGTTAAGATTTTTTAGTGAGATAGAATAGAAAAAAAATTTTCAAGAAGATGTGGTAATTCTGATTGTGTAGTGGAAGGTCTAAAGTTGGTGAATATTCATTAGATAACAAATATCTAAAATCTACCCTGGCTGCTTGTCTTCATCTTGTCAATACTTTTCATTCAGTGACCAGAGAAAATGAAGTGAATCTGTGTAAGTATTCCCTAATGATCTCTGTAACATTCATGACTTTAGATAAGCTCAGTGGTTATAATACCTTTGGATCATGGCCAGTTTATTTTTGTCAATAAAGTCATAATCTCAAAAACGTTTCATGCCAAGTCTTTTACTTTTATTTTTAAGACAACCCCATCTGTTCTAATTTTAATCACTTTGTGTGTCCCTTCCCTTAGACTGCAGCCCTCCACCCAGCCATAAAAGCTCGAAAGTCCCTTTCTCTCCCTGACCAGTCAAGATTCCATCTTTTATGATCTATTTCCTAAGTAGGTTTTGAATTTGCTTGCTGCTTCCTTCCTTCCGCACTCCCATGTTCTGCATTCAGACTCTCAATCCTCCCTGAGCTATTCCAGGAGTCTGAGTGACCCTCCTGCCATTATTGTATCTCTGTCACTGATCTTCTGTACTGCTAAGGGGGCAGTCCTTCTGAACATCAGCTCATGATCATGCCTGCCCTTTACTGAAAGCTTCCTTTTTCTTTGCTTTCTCTGAGCAGCATTGCTTACCCTTCAGGATGTGGTGGAAATAGTACCTCTTCCCTGGCTCCCCGAGACCCCCTAGACCACTGACTGGCATAGCACTTTGGGCAGAGCCCTATCAAAGCACTGTCAAACTGTTTTACTGCATATTTGTCTCTCCTCCTCATAAAATTTTACTTCTCAACAGTAGTGACAGTATCTTTTGGCAGGAAATATTAAGTGCTCAATAAATGTTTGTGGAATGATTAGATGGGAGAACCGCTGTCTCAGAACATTAATTTCAAATTCAGGGTGATATTTTTCAATTAGATTTGTCATCACTTGAACTTCATCCTCTCAATGGTTGCTAAAAAATAAAGTGGAAATAGGGAATATGGAAATAGGAGACTCATTTTAGAGATGAAATCACTCCTCCAAATTACAGATTCAATCAGGAACTGTGTGGGCTTAGAATCCAGACTCTGAATCTGCCACTTCCATCACAAAAACTCATTGCTATTGGAATAATTTCTTCAAAAACATTATATTTTAAAGAGATATTGAAATCTGCCCCTTTCGTGACTTTTTCCTATGTACACATAAATTATCTCCACATTGCTGGTAGCAGCTTTTTCTCAAACTCCATACCTAAAAGGGATGTTGCAGTTTTAAAACCTGAACCACTTATTCAAAAAAAGAAAATGTCTTTAGCTCTAGTCTGTATCTATGAATAGACATTATTGAAGGTACTTTTTCTGAAGGAATTTTCCTCTTGCTATATTAAAGTTCTGGAAATTTGTGATTTCATAGCAAATGATTGCATCGCTTGCCTATTGTAATGCCAAGTGTGTATGTGTCAGAGAAGTTACTTATTTTATACACATTTGTTGTTTCCTTTTTTATTATTATAATGGAATTTGAAGACAGAGAGAGATTTCTTCCCTGCAGTGTTAACTACAGTAAGGGTTAGCATTATGGAATGTCATTCAACTGGCTCTTATGATGATAAATATTTTCATGACAAAACCTACTGTGAACATGTCTGTAAGCTCTGAAAATTTCTCTCTCCCTGGGCTACTATTTTACCTTAAGGAGAAAGCAGAGGAAATGCAGATGACTTGTAAAAAAAAAAAAAAATAAAAACAAAAAAACAACTTGTCAGAAATAAAACTCATGGATATAGAGGACGTCTTTCTCTGTATATTATTTTACATTTGCATTATATACTGCCCTTATTCTTTTTTTTTTTTTTTTTTTTTTTGCCCCTCTTATTCAAAGTTGATACTCTGGGTGGTGCTATTGTCCATTTATAAATATGTCTTGAAATGCAGGGTTCGTGTTAGAGATTCTGATAAGCCAGATTCTTTGTCTAGTGACCACTTGTTCACTTATTAATTTAAAAAAATATTGAGGACCCCTCATTGGTGGCGTGGAAATGAGCACATATTCTGGCGTCAAGGAAGGTTGAATCTAGGTGACAAGATGTGTACCTAATATGACAAAAGTGGAAACGTGTTATGTTGGAAGACTCACACTTCTGACCAGCTCCACTGCTAGCTCCACATCTGAGTCACCTTCATCTCTTGCTTTATGGAACGCCGGGGCCTGCTGCTTGGTCTCCTGCTCTTATTTCTTATGCACCCCAGCTATTGTCAACACAGCAGCCACAGGTTCCTTCTGAACTGAAAGTCAAATCTTGTGAGTCCTCAGTTCGAAACTCTGTAACGACCGCATTTCGTTGCCAGGCTGCCCCCTCAAGCCTTCACACCAACACCCTCCAACCCGGTTTCTCTCCACTTGTCCTCTTCCTCATTCCCTCTAAACACTAGGATTTCTCTTCACTATTCCTTAAAAAACACCAGCCCTGTTTCTAGCTCTTCCTGATGGCTGGAATGCTTTTCCCCTCGCAGATCCACACCACCAGCTCCCTCACCTCCTTCAAATCTGCTCACATTTCACCTTCTTAGTATGCCCTGCCTTAACCACTGTGCTTACCAATTGTCTCTCTTCCCTGCGCTCTGCATCTCATGTTTCAAAGACTCCATCACCCTTTCATTACTACCTGTTTTTGTGCATTATGTAATCGTTTGTCATCTGTTTCCTCCTATTAGACTCTGAGGTCTATAAGGCCAGGGTCTTGTCTTCTGTTACTGATGCATCTGAAGTTCCCAGGAGAGGGCTAGCTCAAAAAACTTCTCAATTAATATTGCTGAAATGGATGAAAAGATGAATGAGAGTTACAGACACAATATTTTCAAATTTCCAGGTGAGAGAGATTTTTTTCCTGAGAGAGGGACTGGGAAGGGCCCAGCAGAGGGTTATTTGAATTGGATCTTGATATATACATTTCAGTGAAATTGTTTTGCTCATCATTTTAGAATTTTTTTTCCTTTGGTATTATCTTGTAATTCTTAAACATAAACATCATAATGCTTTTGTTAAAAGTCGGTAGGCACATTGAAAAAAGTATTAAGTGCATAAAGGCACAAGCAAAGGGCTGTAAAAAATTCTTTTTGGGAAGGCAGCATACTTTTCACCTGAGTGTGTTTAATGGTTCATTTTGTTTTGTACTCTGTTCTATCCAGATCAAAAGGAAAAAAAAGAAGAAAAATCATTGCAGCAATCACATTAAGTCAATCACCTTCCCCTTCCCTTTGAAAATGATCTCAGAGACCCAATGTCCTGAACACTTCTATTTAAGTAAAGATTCATTAAATCCAATATATACTTTTAAAAATCCTGTCATTTGGATGATTTTTGGCTCTTTAACTTCTTCTCTTTGACATATTCAGAGGAAAAAACCCAACTGTGTAAGTTTTAACAGATAGTACTTATCAGCTAATTAATATAGGATAGTATAATATAATGCTAACAATGATGTAGTTCAGTTTATAAAAGAATCCTAAGTTGAAGTGCCTGCCTGCTTTCTGTCTTTTATTTCTTAAACTGCTCCACATGAAGCTTTACTGCAACACCAAACACTGAACTCAGAAGCTCAATTCTAAAATGACTGGAGGCCATGCTGAAAATTAAGCAGCAAAGAGCTAAGGAACAACATGAAATACAATTCCAAGCGATGCTTTGCTAATTTGGTAAGAGGCTGTTGCTAAGGTACTGGTTTTCTCTGCTTGCTTGCCTCTTATTTCTTCTTGACCAAGCTCCAGTCAGGCTTTCAGACTCATCACTCTGCTGAAATTTCCCACACTCCCCTTTGACTTCTCAATAGCATTGGAAGCACTTAAAACACTTTCTTGGCTAGTATTCCTGGACACCACACCTAAGGAAACCCTCCTACCTCACTGGTCTCTCCTGAATTTTCTTTGCTGGATCCTCCTCCCTTTCGCTGCTGCTGCAACATGTTGATGGTTTCAGAGCCTGGTTTTTCTTGTCTGGTTTTGGGGATCTGCACTTACTCTTGAGGCAGTGGCACTTAGTCTCTGGCTTGGAAACCATTTGTGCGCTGATGATCCCAAGGGTGTGTCTGTAGCACCTGCCTGTCTTCTCAGTGCCAACTGCTTATCGTTATCGAATAGGCACCTCAAAATTAATCTGTTTAACACAGAACGCTTGGTTTCCACTTATCCTCACTCCGCAAGCCTCTTCTCTCCCAGGGTTGTGTATTTTAGTAAATGCCACCATCATCATCTCTACTCATTCGTTTGCTCAGGGCAAAAAACCCAAATGGACTCATCCTTGATTTGTCTCTAGTTATCTACAAGTTTTTGCTGACTCTTTCTTCAAGGGGATCCCAAATTTGACCCTTTTCCCCAGCTTCTGCACTGACCAGAGTCATCATCCTCTCCAGGCTATAATGAATGAGCTCCTTAATGTCTACTATTTTCTGCTTCTACTACTTTCCCCTTCTAGCACATTCTCAACCCAGAAAACCAGGTAAATTGAATATTGGCAAATCATTCGATGAGTTTGTTACACGTAGAAATCCAAAGGCTTTTCATAGCCACGGGGCCCCACATGACATAACCCCTGAATCCTTCTCCAGCCTCATTGCTTGTTCTCCCACCCATCAATCCCAGAACTCCAGCCTGCCAGCTCCTTCACAGCCTGGCAGATCCCTCACAGCCTCTACCATCCTGCTTCTCTTCCTGCTGTGCCTTTATCCAGAAGGGCACTTGGCCTCCTCACCCTATCATTCCCTGTTCTTTCCTCCTGTCACCTCCTCAGAGTTGAGCACCTTCTCCCACCCTATCAAAAACAGAATCCTGCGGAGTCACTCTCTGGCTGTTATTGAATAATGTCAGTCTCACCACTGAATATGAAGTGCAGGGACTTTATCTGTTCCTCAGTACACGGTAGGCACTCAGTGATCTTTTTGAACAAATTAATAGTTGCTGATTAAATCTGAATTACTAAGCTTGATTTTAATTTTTTTTTAATTTTTGGCCTCCCTTGTTTGTTTTCCTTATCAGAACCAAGTCATATTTCAACTATTCCACATGCTGTATTGAGAATGAATTAAAAAAATATATGTGTACAATTATATACATTTATCTGTATGTATATACACATAATAACTAGAAAATTGTATGGATGATCTCAGGAAACTTTGAAAATATTCACTGAAAATTATAAATCTAAACCCATTCATACCCTCTGGCATATTATATTAGCTTAAGATAATTCAGATACTGGCTGCATTTAAAAAAAAGGTTTCCTTAGAGATATAGATTCTCATCAAAACCAAATACAAAGAGAACATGAAGGAGAGAGATACAGAAAGGAAGATAGAATATGAATATTTAGTGCCTTTTGCAGAATTTCCTTTCAGTCCACGAAGACCTTGTGGAAACTGGATCAGTTATTTATCATGACCCAATTCAACCGATAGTCCATAGGTTGGTCAGAGTGGAATTAGGTTTTCTGATGGGTGTTAACAGGAGGTTAACAAAAAGTCATGGAAATAAAAAATAAGGTGACAAATGAAAGCAGAGTGGCAGGTTAGGGGTGAGCCACCCAAGCATCTATGTACCAATGACCATAAGAAGAGAGAAGGGACATTTGATTCCTGAGCTCCCAGTTGATCTTCTCCATTATCCCATTCACATTAGGATGTGCTCACTTGCTTCCTGTACTGGGTTCTGGTTGATAGCAGACTGATTCTTCCTTGCCCACTGGGGTTACAAGTGAAGCTGAAAAATTAGGGCAGTCATCATTTTAGGGCCAATCTTTCCCTGATGTTTTGGTGGTTCTCTGTGTATATTGCTAATGGAAATTTCAGAGGAGAGTTGTAAATAATATCAAAGTGGACCTATATGGAAAAAGTTCTCTTAGGAAAACTGCTTCTCCCTGCAGGAGTCTTTTACCTAATGCAAAGGCAGGTGATTCTGTGGTCATTTGGCCTGACTTCATCAGTGAACATGATTTCAAGCAGACTGTTCAGGTATTTGTTGTTGGATCAAGTTCTGTCTAAAATTTTAAACCAATAATTTATATAATTTAAACTAATCTGAAGGGCTGGTGGAGAGGCCAGTCTGAGTTAGCAAATAATGAACTGTGAAATTTTTTTTTAAATACAATTTCTTTTCACTCACAAAAAGTAGCAGTAAATAACATTCTGTCAAATATAAATCCTGCCAACTAGCTCAAAAAGATGAGTTGTTTCCTACTAGTTTGTATATACAAAATGATGATGCCAAAGGTCTAAAAAAAGTTATGTTGCATTAAGGTTAGTACATATGTGCTCCCTAAAATCTTATTTCTGGATTGGTATAAAATCTCAACTATTTTAAAATTTTTATAAACTTAGAAGTACAAAGAGAGTTGTGGGCTTTTTGTGTTTTTTTTTTTTTTTTTTTTTTGATAGTACTAGAATTCAACCCAGAGCCTCAACCATACTAGGCAAGCACTCTTTCACTGAGCTACATCCCCAGTTCAACAAAGACAACTTTTCAACTGCATGTTGGAACGAAATATAGGGACATGCAAACTAATATAGAGAGAATTTTTGAAATTGAAAGTATTTTTTAAAGTCTGGGCCATTCCACTACTACAACTGTAAGGCACATCCTTGGTTATTACAGCTTGGTCTCAAACCCTTTATGTCTACAGGCACACTAACTGAGGCCAAGAATGTAATGTGGTTCAGTTATGATAAAATTTAATATAATCCAAACTATTGTTTAAAGATGTTTTATTCAACTGATCTTCCTATTTTATAGAATTATAGTTCACCTTGATATATTTATAAACTTTTTCAGAGTGTTCCTTAGATAAGCATATTATGAACTTATTATAATATTTACATAATGGTTGTATAATTTTTTTAAAAAGTTATTCCATCTAGTTATTAATTCTGTTAATACCAAGCTATCATGATGCATTCTTAATATGCCCTTAGTTTATATTTTTTTTGGGGGGGGATATTTTTATGTTTTTTAAGCTCACAATTTTTTTAGCCTTATTAGGTTTGCATTCATTCTGCTGTTTTTTTAAATGGGCGTATGGAATTTAAAATTAATTAAGCATCTTTTCAGATGTGTTCCTGTGTTTTAAAAACTATAGGATTAAATTGAAGAGCAAAGATAAGATTCAGTTTGAAATGACTGGAATTTATGGCTACAGTTAAGTTTTAAAATTGTGTTTGAAGGAGTATATTTCATCAATAGTTTTATAAGTTCCATACATTTTTTCATGTCATGTATTTTAAACAAATTAGGCACAATAATGTGTGTATTAGAAACTTACCTGAAGTCAATGTAGAAGTGTTTGGGGACTTCACTTTCATTTTCCAATATCAAGTTCACATGCATTTCCTAAACTTGGAAGAATTTTGCATTGTACAAGCCATGGAGAAATGTGAATGTTAAAATAATTATTCTTTTCTTTTTCTTTCTTCTGTGGAAATTAAACAACCAAAAAACTTTGTTAATTCAATACTGTATTATGCCCGAGGTTTTAAATACACAAAAGTCAGTAAAATAAAAGTGATGGTTCCTAGAGCAAGTATAATTCAGCCATATTGCACATATATATTAAAGCATAAAAGTTAACACCATATGTACAAAATACTACACGGGCCCATTTGTGTCACCACTGATAAATGCACAACTCCTATAAGAGCTGTGAGCTCTTATAAGAGCCCTGGATTTGAGTCCCAGATATGAGAGAGGTTTAGGTACAGCTGTGGGAATACTGCTGCATTTCTTACGTAAAATTTAAATTTCAACCAGAAAGCTGTTGAAGCTAACATTTTATTGGGGGAAGCAATGCTAAAATTTCTAATTTTTACAATCCCAGATTTGTTTTCTGTGTTATAAATTCAGTATGATCTTTGCCATTTATTGTTCTTCATTGGTCATTTATTAAATTTTTTTTTCAACAAATAGTTGAGAATTTACTAAGCGTCAGACTACCCTAGACACTCGGGTCATCAGCAAGCCAGATAATAATCCTTGTCCTCAGGAAGCTTATGTTTTAATGAGGACAGGCAAGCAGGGAACATAGCAAATAAGTTACTAAGTAGGTTGGGAGGCGATAAGTGTGATGTACATAGGGCATGTGTCATGAGGTTGAATTAGATGGAGTGTGTTCAAATGAGGGAAGAGATGGAAGGAGACTGGAAGGTAGGAAGGGGACACGGTAGGTAGAAGATGGTATCAAGCAAGGTGAGCAGCAGGAAAAGCCCAAAGGCAGGACATCTCGGGACATGTTTGAAATGCAGCTTCCGTGTGGCTGGAAAGGCATATGTGAGAGCAGGAGTCCTGGGAGATGCCTTAAGAGAGCTAACAGAAGACTGGGTCCTGAGGGGCCTATAGGCTATTATTTTGAATTTTGAATTTAAGCAAAAGGACATAATACCAAGGCTTTGAACAAAAGACATGATCAGACTTTTTTATTTTTATTTTTTAAAGGGTCACTCTGACTTTTGTCTTGAGAGTACAATACAGTTTGTTTGAAGGTCAATATCAACTGGATTTCCTAATAGGCTGGGTATGGAGGTGAGAATAAGAAGGAAGTTAAAGGTGAGTACAAGGTTTTTGGCTTGAGATACTGGAAAGATGGTGATGACGTTGTCTTAGTTGTGTGACTGTTGGTAAACCAGGTTTGGAAAGGACGTTTAGAAGTTCAGTGTTGGACTTGTTGAAATTGAAATATCATTCAGATGTTCAAGTGGAGGTGGAGTTAGTTGGAATTAAGAATGTGAAGAATGTGATATTCAAGAGAAAAGTCTGGACTGGAGTTGTAGGCTGGGGAGCCATGAGCCTGCGGATGGTACTTGAAGCCAGGAGTCTGAAGGTAATCATCAAGGGAGTGAGTACAGATGGAGAAGTGAGTAGGGCCCTGGAGCACTCCAATATTAAGTGGTCAGAGGAAAGAGGAGGAACTAGCAAAGGAGACCAAGAAGTTACCAGTGAAGGGGGGAAAAACATCAACTTGGTGAAATGGTGTTGATAGGTGAAGTAATCTGAGAGCTGAGCAGTGACCCCTGGAGTTGCAATGTGAGGTCATTAGAGACCTTGAGTAGAACAGCTGCGGTGGAATGGTGGGGGCCAAAGCTCACCTGGAAGGGGTTCAAAGTGGAAAAATCAGAAAATGCTGTGTAAAACTGTTTTGATTTTGCTAAAACAAAACAAAAAGGCAAAGAATGGGATTATATTTGGTAAAGGCAGTAAGGTTAAGAAAGTAATAGAATGGTAAACATTTAATAATCTGCTCTCTGGGGGAAACAACCAATTCTGCTCTGTCCTCTTTGTTAATTTCAGTAGTGTAATTTCCTTATAGTGGTTGATTTCTCTGAATGCAGAGTGGAGAGGAGATATGTACCACTAGCTCTTGAGAGCCAATATAAGCCAGCTCTACACGCCACTGGGTCAACAGAAGTTTTTTTGTTTTGTTTTAAAGTGAGAGAAAAAACAGCTAGTTTGTACATTCTGAGGGGACTAATTCAGTAGAGAGCTAGAAATTGATGTAGATAAGAAAAGGGGAAGACAGACAAGATTCACTATACGGTCTGGGGTAGATTCTACAAGCAGGTTTCAGCTAAGGACAAAAGATATTGCCAATATATTCATCAACAGTTTGGAGAAGGTATTCAGCAAGCCATTCATTCCTTTTTATAGTTTGTTCATTTGTTTATTTATTCAAAACCTCATTATTAAAGAACTGGCATGTGCCAAGCATTGTGGTATACAGTGGAGATAGGGAGATGAGTAAGAATGATTCTTTCTCCATTTCTGTCATGGTTTGAATATGAAGTGTCCCTGGAAAGCTCCTGTGTTAATGCAGGAATATTTGGGTAAAATGATTGGATTGCTAGAGCTGTAACCTAATCAGTTCATCCTACCTTGAAAGGACTAGCTGGGTGGTAACTATTGGCAAGTAGGAGGTGACTAGACAGTGGATCACTGGGGGCTTACTGGGTAAGGAGCCTCTTCCTTGCAGCCCCTTCCCCACTCCTCTCTGTGCTTTCCATCTACCATGAGCTGGGCAATTTTCCTCTGCCATGCCCTTCTGCCATGATGTTCTGCCTCACCTTGGGGCCCAGAGCAATGGATTTGGCCAACCACAGACTAAATCTCTGAAACCTGAGCTAAAATAAGCCTTTCCTTCTCTCAATTGTTCTTGTCAGGTACTTTGGTCACATTGATGCAAAGCTAACACTATCCTAAAAGTGTTTCTGATTTTCTAAGGTGTTTGCAGTCTTCATCATTATGGAAATAGTAGTGGCAATAGAATGGTTGATTATATCTTAAGGATAAAATGATGAGAACATTTTGTACTATTTTGGATAGCAAATGTTAGTTGTTCAGGGGCATCGTGTACCTATAAGGCATTGTTAAAAATCATTTATTGCCATTTTAATCTGCTATTAAAACTGAATTATTTTTGGCCATTTTTATACTTAATTTCATACATTATTTAGTCTTTGAGAGAAAAGAAGCATGTATTCATTACTTTCCTATAGTAAAAAAAAAAGTTATATTACCTCATGCTGATGTTTGAAATAACTTGTCTTCCAAATTATCTTTTGAATCATATATGTACGTTGTTAAAGGCTTAAACATTATGGGGGAGAATAAAATTAAAGTTAAAATTTCCTTCCCTGTGTCCTTCCCCCTTAAAATTCCTAGTCTCACTCTGCAGAGAGAAATACTACCAACCAATTCTTATGTAGACTCAGAGACATTTTTAATGTATATTTAACATATTCATACACACATAGATATGGTCTCATCTTATGCATGAAAAGCACTTGACGTTTGTTCTTTGAAATTCCCTGCATATATTTCTACTTTAAGAATATTTATGGAATTGGGATAAGAAATAACTTAAATCCCAAGGACTTTCTCCCCTGAACAGACCTGAGATAGTGACTCTAGGTAACTGTATTATTATTATTATTATTTTTTGTAATAAGAATCCCATTTTGCTGAATTGTGTTTCAGGGAAGTTGTGAAACCTGGCCACATTTACTTAATTAGCAAATGGAACAAGTGAGATTCAAACCCACCCTCCCATTGTACTGGCCTTTAGCATCTCTCAAATGATCTTGCCTCTTAATGATAAATAACTATGTTCTTTTGTCATGAATTTTTTTAAACAATTCTTTTCCAAACTTTTCCAAACATTGTTATGGTGTCTGTTGGGAATGTGTCACCTCTGAAATATTATGTTCTTCATAGTAATGAAAATGACCACAAATTTACTTCTTTTAATTTTAAAGTTTTAATGCTTCTATGAATGTGGAAGATATTGCAATCCATAATCTTTGAGCCGATTATTTTTATTGGCACTGTTTTCCAGGATACTTGCTCTTAGGGATTTTGGTTTCCAAGCTAGTTTGACAGATTTCACTTTCATACTTTCCTGTAAGAACAACAGGCAGTGGTCTTAGAGGGAATGTATGGATGCATATTTTTAAGCATCTTTGAAACAAAATATTACGGCAAATAATTTTTCTGTTGGCTGAATATTTGAGCCCCTGATTTGAGTGCATTTGTCCTATTTAAAAAAAAATCAGTATCCCCTCTTTCTAAGACTGGAAAATAAAGCCTTAATTTTCTTCAGTGGGAATTCTGAAGTTCTGATTACAGGCAGAGAAAAGAAGGAAGGGTGGACAGCCCTTGTTAGTATTTTGGGAATTTGATCTTTTCTATTCCAGCCCGTAGATTATGGGAATCTCTAAAGCTCATTATCTGTAAATGAATATTTATTTTTAAGGCTGGTGTCACCAGACATAACATTTTTGTATTATCCATTTTGTTTTTCCTCAGTTTGTTTTGTCTTAGGACGAGCTACTGAGAAACAGTTTCCATTTGGAAACTTACCTGCATGGTAAGTAAAAATACACCTGTCTTAATATTTCATGATTGAGACATAACTGGGGATATTAAAAAATGAAAACCAATGAACTTGCCTCAATGATGTAGGGAGTGAAAATATTCATTAGGCAATACGGAGAATGAACAACATCAGCTTTGCCTCTTGCCCTACATTTGTCCCTGTCTTCCTTAGCCAGATGATTCCTGCTTGGTCTTCCTGGTGAGCCAGTCCCTCTGAGAGCCCACCATACACATCAAACAGCAATGTAAGTGCCAATAGGAACATAAGCATAGACACAAAAGAACTAGAAAATAAAAATAATTCCCTGGAAGAATTTATAATGTAGTTTCCTCCCTCACCCCTTGCTTTTCCCATTTGATCTCTTTCCTTGTTTTATTCCATGTGATTTTTCCTTCTGTGGGTTCTTCAAGCATTCTGTATGATTAGCAGATTCCTTTTCTTCCTTTCTGTACCCTTTCTTTCACTCAGAAATACAGTTCAAACATTTTTATTTCTATGTTTTTATAAACATTGGCCACATGATACATGACTATGCAAAGTATGATCATAAATATTGTAAGGACAATTTTATAGGTGCATAGTCGGTGATCACACAGGTATATGTATGTATGTATAAATACATGTGTGTACAGTCCTATCAGCCTAGGATAGCTGTGTTTTATTGATTGAAATGCACATATACCATATATTAAAATAAGCACATTAAATGCTATTGCTGATTAAGCATATATGGTTAATATACATTTATTCTTACTTATTTTGATTATAGTTAATTTTAGGGGTTAATTGCAATAACATTTGACAGCTTTAATTAGACCTCCCCCGCATGAGTACTGGGTTAATACAGGCAAATAATCTTAAATACCCTATGTAACACAGACATAGGGAAATCACTGCTGAGACTTTATTCTGTACTTAGCATTTCCATATCATATTTTTATTTTTACCTTTAAAATTTATTAAATATGATTTTTGATGATTGAGGAAAAGACTTATGTTAAATCTCTTGCAAATGTCTTGAGTGGCATAATTAGCAATGTCTGAGATGAAGTAAACATATACCCAAATCAAAGAATAAAATACCTCCCTCTCTCCTTGTTTTTTTTTTTTTTTTTTTTTAATTTTCTTTCTTTCTTATTTTCCAGTTGGGAAAAGGATCAAAAAGGATTGAATCAAAGGATTGAATCAAAAAGGATTGAAGGGTGGCATAATTGCTCTATAAACTGATAGATTGTGAACATCATATTAAATGCCTCCCTTTTCACTACTGTATTACCTATTTAATTCTCTAGCTAGTAATAAAACTAAAGCAGTGGTCAAAAAACAAATAAAATTCATTGTAATTCAATTGAGTTGCAAATTCACTAGACTTAAAAATGAAATAAAGTCATTATAAATCTACTCAAAACACACTGTAGCTATTAGAAGACACCTACTGTTTAGAAATGTGTATTAACTAATAATAACTAATAAGTGCTATACAGTGCTTCATGCCAAAGTCGACACCACCTACCTACCAGAATAGTTACATACTTAAAATATTAACCTGATCTAAAAAGGTAATGCTTAACATTCAAAGAAAAGTCTTGAAAACTTTGAAGAATTAGAAAAGGGGGAAAGCATTAAATAATTTGGGTTCTGATTTAAAATAGTGGAAGAAAGTCTTTTTAATTTGAAAAAGAAAAATGTATAAATTAATTTCCCTTGAATGTGGCTCCATTCTTCAAGTAAGCTAAAACAGAGACAAAACCCTAAAGCCATGAAAAGGCCCCCCTTCCCTGGCTGACCTTGACAAAGCATTGAGGGCTCCCAGGGACCACAAAGGGGCCAGGCGATGCCTGCATGAAGCCACAAGTGTAAGGCAAAGTGATGCCCTCAGGTGGAAGGTGGCTTTGTTGAACACCACCGTGGTTGGTCAGCCCGCTCCAAAAATGAAATTCACATTCAACAGGTGCATAAGAATAAGTTGATGCATTGAAGCCAGTGTTGGTGACCTTGAAATGAAAGTGTGTCGAGGGGAGGAAATGAGAGTCCTGATGAACAGGGGGCACTAGCTACCAAAAACAAGACCAAAATTGACTTTGGGATATTGCACATATTTTTTTTCCTCAAAATTAGAAATATTTTTTCATTATAAGGTAAATTCTCCATGAAAAAAATTGAAATGAAGCAATGACTATATTTTGGCATATATCATTTCAGATATTAAAACAGATCTAGAGTCAGAATTCTACCTACACATAATTTTCATAATTATAATGTATGTTTTAAATATTTCAATGTATATATTGCATGTATACATTTATTTCTATAAAGTAAATACATGTGTACATAAATATACATACCATATGAATATGAATATACAGACCATATGAATTATGGTCTTTTAAGAAATATTTTAAGAAATACATGCATTTATTGTGTAAAAGCATCATAATTAAATTGGCCAAAGAGATATAATTTTAATTAAGTAAATTTACATTGATTCTGTTAAAAGCATATTTTTATTAACTTTGTTTTAATCATGCTTTTGGTGATCTCTGATCTCCATCTCTTCATTACCCTGATCACCTAAAAATTGACTGCAAATTATTAGGAAACTTCATAGAAGCAGCATTTAAAATTAACTTTTAAGGTAAATTAAAAATAAGAAATCCTGGATTCTGTTTCTAGCTTCAGGACTTATTAATGTGTGAATTAATAAAACAACTCCATACAATAATTTACTACAATAGTAAACATACAGCAGATGACACATGGTTATAGATTTGTTCTCTAAGTTTGTTACAGGTTTTTAAAGCATACAGAGGCATGAAACAGACAGAAGCATACAGAGACAGAAACTCTCACAAAACATTTATAGGAAATAGAATCAAGATTCCAACTAAAGTGACCATCAATTTAAATCAGGGAAACATTTTTAATGTCTGTATACCTTTACATTAATGGAAAAGAAGATTATCTTATGTGAGATGGCTAGTAATTTCTACTTTTGTTTTCCTCTTTTACTTTTTCTTTTCTTGTTGGATCATATACTAGCCTGAACTGTCATTCAGCACTGGTATATCTTATAACTTATAATTTCCAAAACTTACTTCTTTTTTAAAGCTCTTTCGGCATCCTTGATTCTTTCAGATCCTTTCTCACAGGATTGGATTTTTTGTTAGTGTCAAGCTTTCTTATATGAATTTCCTTTGTACAGTTGGATGAATTCTAAAGCATCAATTACTTCTGGATACCCTGTCCACTGCTTATAGATTTGCACGTCATTTTTTTTTTTTCTCTCTAGATGGCAATGAGGGATCGGTGTCCCAATAAGCTTTGCATATTGTGGTATTTTTTTAACCCTAGCGATTACTATCACATTTAATTTGATATTTTTTTGTAAGTCTTTATCACCTGCTATCTCCTTTAGCTTTCCTTGTATAGTATTAAAACATTAGATACATGTATGTCTCACCCATCTGCCTTCATGTATGTTACATGTACATACAACAAAGCACATATATGCATACATGTGTGTCTGTGTGCATGTATGTGTAGATAGGATTTAGTTTCAGTTTTTAAAGTGTGGTACAATTGTGTACTCTATGTTGACAGTATTCAAGTTCTAGTTTCATTTGGAAGATTAGAGTTCTTTTTGTTCTTCTTGGTGGATGTTTATGCCCTTTCCCCATTGATAAATTATGTATAAACTCAAATTCTATAAGCAAACCTGTTTCTAGAAACCCGGAATGTCTTTAATATTTTAAATTATGTGTTTAGAGCTTTTAAAAAATGAGTCATAACAATTTCCAAAATATCCCTTTTGTGTGCACTTTGATAAGTGTTGTGACATAATATTGGATTTTATATTCATTTTAAAGCTCTGATTTATAATGTAGATTGTAATTTAATAGAAAATTTAATTTTGTTAGAAGATATACTAAATATTTGATAGATGTCCTGAAGACAAATGTATGTGTTAAAAAGAGAGTCATAGTTTAGCAAAGATTAAGACAGAGCCAGATCCCCTGCCTATTAGTTGTGAGCTGAGCGGATTATAGGGGTGTATCCATTCCTGCAGGGAAGTCTAACTGGCACGATGTAATTTACTTTGGATTTTCAATATCTTTTGGTTACTTCATCTCCTAAAAGGATAACTTGGAAAGTAAATTGCAAAAGCAACCATATTAGACCCTTCTGATGAAGAATTAGAAAAACAGATCAATATAAGCTGAAGTGTATATTTTTCTAAATCAGTATTAGCATGACAACCAAGAAGTGATTTATATGCCTAAAATACAAATTAATCATCAATAGAGTTCTTACATCCTTCTCTGCAGTTAAAATATTCAGGACTTGTAATTTTTAAAAAGTATCTGAAGCTGCCTGTGACCCGATGATCACAGTATTTGGCCATCCACTATTGCTCCTGCAAAGTGGTGTCCTGCATGTAAAAACGTAGACGTATGCAAATGTTCAGAGTTTACAAATTGTAATAAATACAGTAATTATGAGACATACTTAATTAGCCTCCTGTGAACCAAAAAGCATTCTTAAGTACCCTAAATGTCTTTCCCACACAGGGGATGCACTGTATGTAGGGCGAGAGTATGCCACCCCTTTCCCATAATCTTTCAGTTCTTGTCCTTTCTCCTGGGTGACAATTCTATAATGTAAGCATCTATCTACTAAGAACTGAACTGAGACCTCCTATCCATTTTACATAGAACACTGGACAGCCATTAAAATGGAAACAATATTTTTTCCTTCCTGATGGAGAGGAGATTTAAATTGGTACCCTGGAGGTAAAAAGGGCATAGCTCATCACCCAGTGCCCAGGCTGTAGGGATTTTTTTTTTTTTAAATAGGTACAAGGATATGCTTTTACTTTCTCAACTTTGGGAAATACAATCATTGAGAAAATATTATATTAGTATAATTGTTCATAAAAATTATGACCTTTAAAATATTCTAATTCTCATGGATTCAACTTAAATATTGATAATTGAAGTTCTGAGCGAAGTGTATGAATGGGAGTGTGTGTGTGTGTGTGTATTTCTGGATTTATTGCAATAGTAAACATCAAGATAAATAAAAGGAATGAAGAATTAGAAGTATTCAAGCCAGCATCTTTATTGTTTAGGCAAAAAGGTATTTATTATCTCTCTTTCAGGTTGATGCATGTATGGCTACAAGTTCCTATTTCACTTTTCCTATAGCTTTCGTTTTCTTTAGTTGCTTTTTTAAAAATCTGGTGAATAAAAAAATCCAGCCTTCCTCCAAATGTATGTACATTTGGCAGATTATTTTACATCAGTCTGCAACTATATTTTCTGTACTTACAGATGGACAGATTGAACCAGACAGTGGCTGAAGTCTTCTGTCTTAAAAGACCCATGACTTTAGGAAATTTGAGACTGAAACTTTCTGCCTTCTTAATGATCTGTGAATGAAGGGGAATTACAATAATTTCTTTGAAATTAATATTGCATTTTTAGAAATAATTCTAAATCTTGTCCCATCAAATCCTCTACTTCCTAATTTCCTGACATGAACCAGCACCACCACCTGATGTAGTTGTGACCCTTCTGGATTTTACTACACAGATGACAGACCAGGCCCTAAATACTTACAAATTGAATTGTACTTGTGTTAGAAACCGGATTGATAAAATAAATGACTGTATCTTGTAGGTTAAGATTTGAGTTCTACAATTGCAATTGTAGTGGTTACAAATTACCTGAAAACCTTTTTATATTGCATTTCTTATGGCTGTATTTTACAATTGCTTTAATAAAAAATTCTATACAAAAATTGTTTGATATTAATAGCAATCATTAACAACTTGATAGATTCTTGTTAAGTATATTTGCAATACATTTAATCTTATTAAACTCAGCCTTGAGTTGTTTCTTCCAAATATTATAGGTCTTTATGAAGCTAGCAATATAAAGAAGAGATTTCAACCATTTTTCGGCCAAAAATTAGGTTTAGCTTAATGGATCAATTTTTTTCTTATTAAACTGCATCTGACCAGTGCCAAGTAATACATTCAGCATTGATCTTTGTCTCACCCTGCTGTAGCTTGCGTTCTCTTTATGTACATGAAAAATAAGGTGCCAGGAATGAAAACAATGCCTGTATAATACAAATATAGAATTTTTCTCAGACTTCCATTCGGTTTATCATTTCACTTTGTTATTAATGCCTTGCCTGCTGCTTTTCAGAAATGTGTTTTTAAAAAGCACATTTATTTCCATAAAGAATGCTTTCTTCTGGTGTAATTATAAAAAACATACACCATATACTGGAGAACATCAATTGTTTCAGGGGCATGAACAAAATGTATGAGCCCTGTTCGCCTGTGCAAACAGCCTATTCTAAAAGTGGAGCCCTCCAGGGACTTGACCCATTACCACCAGGGATCTGAAGTGTACTGGTTAGAACTGGGGCGCCATTTTGAACTTATTTTTCTTTCAGTAGAAATAGAAAGATAAATGAAAATGGAACCGGATTTTAATAGATACGGAGTGTGCACTTGATTCATTTGAAGTGATGATAGTGCTTCTTTGAAGTTCTCAGTCTTTCAGACATTTACTAGTGGTAACAGTAGCCCCCAAACCTCTTCATACCACCCCTTTTGTCTTTTCCCCACCCCAATACGTTCTGCCTACTTCTCCAAAGAATCTTATATCATTGCCTCAGCTTGGAACTTCCCCTCTACTTAAAAGTTTATACTGGATCTTTATTGACAGTTTAATGGCAAAACTGAATCTCTACATCTGGGGAACTGGGTTCCAACCTGGCTTTTTGCCCTTAACTTACACTTCCCCCATACAAACCTTCAGCTTAATACATTTCCAGATATACCTTGTGTATTTCTTTGCTTATACTTTCCCCCTACTTAAAATACTTATTCATCCTCCCTTCTTCCTTTCTAGGTATTCAGCTTCTACCAGCCCTTCAGGTTCCAATTTTATGTCTCCATTGCTTGAAAAGATTACTTGCTTGCTCTGCACAAGATAAGTTTTAAGAGAAAAAGTTGACTTTGGAGTTTAACACCTTTAGTTGAAATATACAAGAGACTAACTGCAAGATCTTTGACAATTTAGTTAACCCCAACGTAGCAACCTAATTTACTCCAACACTAAAGTGGAGATGATAATATTAATTGTATATAGTTGAGAATTTACATTATATAGATAATTTTGGTATACAGTTGGCACCTTTAAGTCGTGATAGTTTTCACACACATACAACCCACCCCAGCTCCTGTAGTCTATACTACTTATTTGGCACACATAATTGCCATGTTGTAATCATATTCTGTATATTTGCCATCTCATCAACTTGTTTTTAAGGTTTCCTTTCCATAGTGATGGGGTCATATACTACTTTGTATCTGCCAAAATGCAGAGCACAATGATCCCCACGTGGTAGACACATGGTTGATTAAAGTATTTTTTTCTCAACAATGAAGAAAAGTATCTTTCCTTTCTATTGTCTTTTCACATATTGTCCTTTGACTAAATCAGGAATCAGTTTTAGAATTTTTAAAATTGGTTTAAAATTTTTGTTTCAATCAGTCTTTTTTTTTTTTAAAGGAAGTAATACTTGGTAGGGGCCAAGAAGAGGACAATCTATATATTTGCATTGTAGGTAAGAGGTAAAATGTACTGGAACTCAAAAGATTTAAGCGTTATCTTTCGGCCTGAACTGGTTTACCAGCAGTGTAATGGCAATTTGATTTCAAGTACTACATAAGGCATCTTGAATTTCAAAGTAGAATATCTATCATAATAACTGGAACATAGATGTAATGTGGGACTCATTGCTGTCTCTTACATGATGGGTCTCAAAATAAAAAGGGCTAAGGGTATAGTTTAGTGGTAGAACACCCCTACATTCGATCCCAAGTACCACCCAACCATTCCCCGAAACAAGGTTGTTTTGTATTTTCTGGGCCTTGAAAAATATGAAGTTTTCAAATCCATTACTTTTCTCAAGATCTAAAGGCAGTACTTCCTATCAAGAGTCAGGCACTCCCAAGCATATAGGAAATCATCTTGATCAGTTCTTGTAATAACTTCATTGATCATAGTAGTTAATATGTATATGCTGGTAAATGCTTGCCTGAAAGATTGGCTCCTTAGAGGTCATAAGACATACATACTGGAGGCATAAACAACCATTCCATCCTAGGTGGGCAAGATGTGCACATGTCTTTACAGAAGGTGAATGTAAACGTTCCACAGATACACATATTCATGCACACCAATATAATAGTACCAAAAAAAGAAATATACAATTCTATATGTACAAATGTCAAATTGCATAACTGGTTAAAAGATCCATTCTGTCTTCTGGTGATCAGTGGAGTTGTAAAGAAGTTCTAAGTTGAGTAGAAGTCATGAATTTAAAGCAAAACAAAAGAAACACAAGAATTTTTTTTTAATGCATACTTTCTAAAACAATGTTTTATATTGAACATGCATAATTTTTGTCATGTCGGCACCCTTAGTTTTTTCCAATATCTAAGTAATTACTTTTGGATTTAATAATGACAGGCATATACAATGCACCTATTTAAAATTTAAGAATAAAGGATTAGGGCTGGGCTGTAGCTCAGTGGCAGAGTAGTTGCCTAGCATTTGTGAGGCACTGGGTTCAATCCTTAGCACCACATAAAAGTAAATAAAATAAAGGTACGCTATCTACAACTACAAATTTAAAAATAAGGATTAAAATATTACTGTGGAATTCATATTTTATAGTATTTATTGGATTTCAGTTCTGCAGTCAACTCCTTCAGAAAAATGTTTTTAAGATTGGTAAGAAAAAAACATCTTGTGTCTTCGTGTTATTGTGCCAGGGAGAATTGTACACACTGAAATTTTAACTAGCTGGCACTCAATTAATTGGCACTCTTGGTTAATTTGCATTAAAAATAAAAATAATAACTGTACTTGATTTTTTAAAAAATTCAAACTCTATAGAAGGGACAAAAATTAAAAGTGAATGTTTCTCTTAACCAGTCGCTTTTCCCCACTGGACATCACGTTAAGCTCTTTCCTTCTCCCTTCCCTTTGTGCCTTCTTCTCTCCCTCTTCCTATCCCTCTCATTTTGTACTTTCATTCTATTAAATTGTTAGGCTGTAATATTACTTATTTTCTAAGTTATCAGTCGAAGTCTGCTCAGATGATGGCCTGCTGTGAAAGGTGTGTTCATTTTACACTTGCTGCCTTTGGCGTCCTCTAACTTCTCTACGTTTTGATTTTTTTGTCAGATTTTAGAGCAGACTTTCCCTTCTAGAGCCATAATTAAGCCACTTTCTCCTTCTTTCTTCTCTTTTAAAACTATAGGATAATGTTATGCATTTTAACCCAATTAGATCATATTATGTTACATCAGCATTATTCAACACAGAATTGAGTGCTCTGTTTGGACTTTGGCAAAGTAAAGTTAGTAATGTGTCACAAAACTTCTGAGACAGAAAGGTAGACCACCCATAGGCAGTCAGGAAAAGGGTCTCAGAGAAAAAAAGGAGGAACAGAGAACTGGGAAATCAAAGTTCTGAACCCAGCTATTCCTAGCCACAAGGACAGTTCTTTAATAGACCCTAGACATGACCAACCCCACAAGGTACTCCCTCTTGCATCAATAGACCCTCACCCCCATGCTTATGCTGATGAAGGCTTATAAATCACTTTTCTTCAGATTTGTTGAAAAAGGCAAAATAGAGTTGATGGACCCCCTTTCTAAATCCTATACCCACCAGTCATCTATAGGGGCAGATCAAATCCATAAAAACCTCTAGACAACAGACACTCATTGGCATCCCCTCTCTTGGGACTTCTCCCTCTTTGGAAGCTCTGCTTTCTTTCTATGGCTCTAATAAATTCTATTACTTTGCTCTCACCTTTGTGTCTGTGGATTTCATTCTTTGAATTTGTGAGACAAAGAACCCATTTGAAATCCACGATCCATACAGAGGGGAGCTCAAAATTTCAGGTCCAATGGATGGAAACACACACACACACACACACACACAGACAAACATACATGTACGCATGTAAATTTTGCCGTCTCTTTGTTTTCTAGAAATTTTTCCGTTTCTATAAAAAACCTGTTCATGTTCCTAGATATCAAATTCTTTCACTCTTTCATGATACTAGTTGCAACCTTTTAAGTTTTACTTTCTGAACAACATCTTTTCTCCATTAACTCAGCCATTCTCATCCAACTGCATCCATTTTTGGTCCTTTTCTTTAATGCCTTTAGTGTCCTTCTGAATGGACATCTTAGATGTGTTTGCTCTGTGTGACAAGCACAGTGCAGTGTTAGTCAGTTTTTTCCAGATAGACTCTCTGATAAATTACCCGGTTGGCAAATAAGGAGGGCTATTTCAGCCTTTGGAAAACTTTGATCTCATTGTGTTCTCACTTTGTGGCAGGAAGGTATAATATTACATCAAACTCTGTGCTATTTCTCTCTCAGCCCCAATGCCCTCACTAGGCTTTCTTACCAGCCATATTCCCTACTTTCTTTAGAAAGCAATCCTTGGGCATTTTTCAGTGGGAGAACTATGGTTCACTATTGCTCACTTTACACACTGGAAAGGGGGAGCAGAGAGGAGGGCCTCTGTGGTTCAGAATGTCATTCTTCAGTTCACCTCTGCTGGACAGCCCCACAGACCACACCTCCTCCTTGAACTTGTTGACTCAACTTGGGCTGATCTTCTTGCGATAGTTTTCCCTCTAGTCTTTTCTTCTTTAATTTACTTGCATTTTCTATGATTCAATTTCCTTGAACTTTATAGGTTAGTTGCTTATTTTACAGAATTCTTAAGGGTTTTATTCTTTGGCAAACCAAACCACTCTTCTGTCATTTCAGTGGGACCTAGAAAAGAAGTGAACATGAGAGCTTGGTTTGCTGTCTTGAGCTAGAGTCAAGGTCAACAGCTGATGTGATAAAACTACTTTAGAAAGATGCCTCTGCCAGTAGATGAAGGGTAGAAAGAGGAGACAGGTTAGGAGGGTGTGACACTGGTTTGGGTGCAAGATGATGAGGTTTGTGATAAGGAGAGTGGCAGCAGTAGAAAAAAATGAAATCATACTGGATATTTAAAATTATTTTCTAATTTTAACAGCCCAAAGGAAAAACAAATCTATGTATTAGGATAACAAAAAATTCCAGGGATACCTTGGGAACAAAATGCGTCTCAATCTTTTGTGGGTATCATCCTGGACAATGAGAGTGATATTTAATGATTATGAAGTAGTACAAAATTCTTAATTATGGAAATAAGAATTTATTATGCTAATCAAACTGCCTTTTCCAGGACAGATATAAAGAACATTTCAACTAAAGCTTGAAGAATAAGGTCTTAAAATAATGTTGTTTTCAGGTTGAACTGAAGCTTCAATTAACAAGGCTTCACGAAACCAGGGCATTCACATCTGTTGTTTGTTTGCTTATTTCCTTTTAAGTCAGGAAAGAGGTACGATGAAAATCCTAACTTTATTCAGTTCTGCAACTCAAATTTATATTTAAGGGAAATCGCCTTACTTTTAAGGTAGGACAAGTCCAGCTAGATTAGCCACACTGCAAGGAGACTGAACTTAGTTGGCATTTTCAGTAGCAATCTGAAAGGAATCCAAACTAATGCTTAAAACAATGTCTCTGGTTTCTTTGATTGTGTTAGCAGATTCTTCATATTTTAACACGTTACATAAATCATGAGCATTAGAAGAGCAGTGAGAAGTGGAACCAGATCATATTTAGTATGATTATCATTGTACTCAACCACTGGGAGGAAAAATAGAGTAATCGTACATATTATGGGTCTATTAAAAATGCAACTTTGTCAAGGAAATTTTTTGTTTCCATAATAGTTCTATTGCTACTCCATCACAATATAAAATGGTGTGGGCACAGTTATTAACTATATTCCCAGTGAAGTATACATGTATTTCTTTCACAGATGTGCACTTCGTAATTTTTCTGTTCCTAATTCACATATTGCCACACAATTCCCTTTTCTCCTAATAACAAAATAAGTGTAAGATGATTTATGAAACTTTTGACTTTTTCCTTTCTTTTATTAGATCATTAAGAATATTCTAAAATAGTTTTCAGAGAAAAATCTATTTCCATAGATTTCTGTGTGTTGGGTTTTTTTTTTTCATTTACTTTTCTCTTTCTGTTTTTCTTGCCTCTTTGTGTTTATTTCAGTCAATAAGTAGATGAAAAGAAAATGCCTGCATAACAAAATGCAAAGTGTATTTTTGTTTGCTAGTTGATAAATTATTTAGGAAAGATGTGAGGAATGATAAAAATATAACCTACATATGCAGGGTACTTTAAAAAACTTTCTAAATCAGCACATGCATACTGTGTCCCATTCTGGCTTCTGAAGGGTCCTGTGAGTTAGTGGGCCAGGTAGTGCCTCCCTACCATGGGGCCTTAAAGCTGGTATGCAGAGAGTGTAAGTGACCCATCAAAGCCGCATAGCTGATTGTAGTATACAGTGCTTTATTGACATCTCTTAATACTCTTTTTGGGAATTACCCTCTCCTACAGTAAAGTACAAACAGCCTATAAGTGGTAATAAATGAACAAAGAAAGAAAGTGTTTATTCTTTTCAGACATCTTCTTAATTGACACTGAGTCCCAGTATCATTATATTGATTGTTTGTACAGATATGTTGATTGGCAATGTGCACTGACTATTAAAATATCCAAGATAAACAGATTGATTATGTGTTGCCCTTTATGAAACATGCAAACCATGGTCAACATTATGGAATCTAGAAACCAGAGGGTGCCTCAGGGAGACCTTGTCCAGCATCCTGATTTAAAATGGGAAGAAAACAAGGTTCAGAAAGGTACAGTACCTATTCAAGGTTATGTTGTTATTAGTCTTAGAATTATTCATAAATATTTAAGTTTCTTATTTCCTGCTTAGAAGCCAGATTTTTCTTTACTATTTCTTCCCATTTACATACTAATAATTCCCCAAATCACTGAAAAACTAGAATTATTTACAAAGAAATTTCTAGATATCCTAAACCATTAATGAGATGAGAATGTCACAGGATTTCTATTCTGTGCATTTAAAAAAGCAAAAACAAAAAGTAAGTTGATGGGAGGGTTGCATGGAAGAAAGAAAACGGAGATGTATCTCAAGCCTTGATTATATGGAATAACCTCAGGAACTCACAGTGTCAGCACCACCAGGCAGCTTGGGAGACCTCATATCTCCACTCCAGCTCAAACTAGTCAGAATCTGCTGGGTCTCTGTACAGTTTGTGTGCACATTAAAGTTAAGAAGCTCTGCATATCAACAGATGAAGGAGGGTGGGTTTCTTAATTTGTTCTTTTCCCATCAATTCTTTATTCTGATGCAAAGATGTCTTTATGTAACAAGTTGTCAAGTTTTAGCTTTCTAAAAAAGTGAAAGTGGGTGTTTAACTTTTCCAAATCATTTTCTGAAACCACAGAACCCTTTATTTTATAACAAATATCACCCCTGGAATTGTAAAAAGCTACTTTTGAAAAAAAAATTTATGGGAGATCAAGATATCAAGAGGAAATACAGTACCATTTAATGAAAAAAAATAAATGAACTGATATGTTAATAGACACATTGTTTGTTGTGCTAAGGACCCTCTTTTGTTTGGAGGGCAGAGGTTTCCAGAATTGTCTTCATGCTTCAGAAGGTTTACTCTTTTAGGTTCAATCTCAGGTTTTGAGATTATACTGTGAAAAACTCACAAGAGAATCAATTGTGTCTCTAAAATTTTAGAGACAAATGAGGGTAACATGAAATCAATAATGCATTTGCATGTAAGCAAAAAACATCTATTGACAAAACATTTACCTCAAGTGTAATGGAGATTAAGTTTGCCCATATTTATGTAATATTTTCACAAGAGTATGAATTAACATGGTTCTCACTATTTAGATATATATCATATTATTCAGAGGAGATTAAGCTAATGGAAGGTTGTTCTGATATTTTTGTGGTTCAAATTTTGTTCTCTTGAATTATTACAAGGCTCTTTGGGCATATGTCAGTGAGGTAAGGGAAGCAGAACTTTAACGAGTGTCTTAGGAGATGAATGAATTTGGAAAGAGCACAGGACAGGTTTGAGGGACCTGAAATATATACACTGTTGGGTCCCTTTTAAGATAAATAGTGCAAAAGTAGGTACAGAGCCCTTGTAAGAGGTCATGCAAATGCTTTCTGGTCTATCTGCCTCAGGGAAGGCATTCTGAATGATTGGAACCATGTACACAAAGGGGCAGGTGCTGAAATATCTGTGTGTGTAGAGCTCTCCACATGGAAAACCAAAGAAGACTTTGTTTGATACACTGTCATCATTCACGTATAGGAATTACTAAGAGGTGAAGAAGGCATGAAATATGGACAACCAGTCTTGTCACCATCGCTATTATCAAAATCAAAATGCCTTGCCACATGCTTTACCCTCCCCCTGCAACTTCCCCCCTGCCATATTCTTGGGATTTAGGAACTGAATTGTCCAACTTCTTCCAAACGTTGCTAACTTTCAGGTGGAGGAAGCAGTTTAAATATAAACCTTGGCTCTAATTGTGAGGTGACAGATTTCCTGTGAATATGTTGGTGATGATGTTTATTTTATAAAAATTTTAAAATAAAAATGTTAGAAATGAGAGAAATATTTTTAGTGGAAATAGAGAACAATTTATGTGTTTAAAGTAGCCCATGCGTCTTTCATAAATAGTTAACTCGAAGGGATTTGTTTTTCCCTGGTGTGTATACAGCAACATCATTTGTGAGTTCCTAGATTCTAATTTAGTGAAAGGAATTCTAAGTCTTTTTCTCTGTTCCCCTCCCCCTTGTAATAGTACCCGATTAATTTGAATGCTCAGAACTTTTTATTCATTTGAAAATTATCTAGCACTTGAAGAATCACCAAGTAACTGCACTTTAAAAAAGCAATGCTGGAAATGTATGGGAATCTGTAGACTAAATTAATGAATGTGTTTAGGATGGGCCAGGACAATAAGGTTCCCAACAATTCCTCACTGAGAAAATTCTGTACTTTTAAATCCCAAAGGGTAAATCATGTCTGTTTCATTCATCACAGTCTTGGGAGCTCCTAATTTTAAACTAGTGTGTAGGTGTCTCTCTGCTCACAATAGAACAAGCGAATCAATAAGAGATGAATAGTTTGGGAAGATTTCAACTGCGTCTGCACCTACTTTCATTACACACAGGGCACAGATGCATCAAGGTCAAGAGTTACTTATAGACACTGTAATTTGGGTCCCAGAGAAGCTTTCTCTTGAGTGGCATTCTCTTGAAATGTATTTGCAAACACACAGCAATTTAGACTAACAAAGGCAAACCACTTTACTAATATATTTGCAGTAGCAGAAGAGATGCTCAAATGCAGGATTCAAATGCAAAGGCAAAAGGAGAGACTTGAATTTAAAAATCAAAACAATACAAAACCTCACTCACCAACTTGTGTGGTTCTTCCAGTCTTTTCTCCCCTTGGATTTTTCTCATTCTAATACATTTACTGCTCTATCTGGTTAAATCCCAAATTACCACTTCAATTTATCAGCCAGGCACGGTCTCATAGAACAGATCCTAATCCCAATGTCAGCACCACTCTACAAGGGCTGTTCCTGCTTTAACTTGGTACTGAGTTGCCCTGGATACAGCTCCCTACCTAAGTCTGTGGCCCTCACAGGGGGCGCTTCCAGCCCGCAGGCAATGCAAATGAGTACAGGAAATATTACATTAATTTCTAGGCACTTCAAATAATAGTTAGAATGAATCCCTAACTAAATTGGTAGGGAGCAGTTAGGTGGCTGCCTTTCCACTCCTGGGTAAGGTACCTCCCTGCTGATTGACAGGTTGTCCGCTTCTGAGTAGGGGAGCAGGCTGAGAGTTTAAACTTCGTTCCCACCAACACAGCTTTTCCTTTAGCAACTGAAAGCATCACCATAGTCACTAAGGTATATTAGCTCTTGAGAATTTGCTCTGTTTACACATGCATATGTAAAAACAGAATGTACTTAGATGGCTTGTGTGTGTGTGAATACATGCACATACATGCATATGTGTACGTGTAGGTAGAGAGCTGGGTGGAGAGTAGGTAGATAGCTGGGTGGAGAGATAGATAAATAGACCCATAGGAATTTTCAAATGCCTGGGTTTAGGAAGGACTTGTTGAATATCAGCCTTGTTAGGAATACCCTTTGCCTGTCTAAATCTTCTCACTCTATAGTACCTGTGCCTCTGTGAAACTGACATCTGTATTGACTGCAACCATCATGATGTTTGTTGGAAGGCAGGAGAGTATGGCCAATAGAAGTATGTCTTTCAGGCTGAGATTTCAATGATAATCTGATACTTACTATCTGTGTGTTTGTGAACAAGTCTGAACAGTGTACCTCAGTTTCTTGCTCTATAAAAGGGTGATAGGGATAGGAATATACTGATTAAGAGATGTCAAGATTAAGGGCTGGGGATAAAGCTCAGTTGGTAGAGTGCTTGC
Organism: Glaucomys volans; assembly: GCA_020662805.1. Classification (NCBI taxonomy): domain Eukaryota; kingdom Metazoa; phylum Chordata; class Mammalia; order Rodentia; family Sciuridae; genus Glaucomys; species Glaucomys volans. The sequence goes on from JAJEJO010000815.1 coordinate 1,014,183, forward strand.
CCTGCATGCACAAGGCCCTGGGTTTAATCCCCAGCACCACAAAATATTTATATATATATTTGGGTCTGGGTCTGGGTTGGTGGTTCAGTGGTTAGAGCACTTGCCTACAATGTGTGAGGCCTTGGGTTCAATCCTCAGAACCACATAAAAATAATGAAGATTAAATGAGCAGTGCATGTTCTATTGCATATAAAAATACACAATAAATGTTAGCTATTACTTCCTTATGATATTATCAGGAATATGTTGTATAATTAATAATAAAACTAAAGCTTAGAGTATTGCCCAGGTTGCCTCAATCTAGTAAAGGGAACCAAGAATCTCCATCCCTGGACTGTCTGGTAGAGAAGCCCTTGTTCTTACACATACAAATGATTCTTGCTTTTGCCTGTGCCTTGTTGCCTATCTCCTTCTCTAGGACCCTGCTGTATACTTTGGGACATCAACGGTAGTGCTTCAGGCAATGGAAGCTAGTGGATGCATGATAAAGTTGTACTGATGGGTGAATTTGTTATTGCAGCCCTACCTGTGATGCTGGGGAGCAGTTGTTAACTTCCACCTGAAAACACACTTCTTTAAAACCTGTTATAAAGTATGGATCTTTTAGAATCTCTCTTCACAAACTCATCTTTTTTTCCTTTCTCCATAGCATAATTTTGCATATTTCTATTATATTCAACTTGGTCGTAGGGACTGTCTTCTAATTGTGTACAGCATATCCAAATAAATTGTTCAGTTGTGTTTTTCCATGTTCCTCCTTAATTTCTCTTATACTTCAAGGAGTGGTAAATAATGATGTATGCAGCAGAGATTTTACATATAAACCAGTTGGAAAATCAAAGGAGCTGTTTGCATTTTTATGAGATGGTATCTTGCTCTCAAATGGTTTAGAGAAATGTGGTAGTGTTGAGAATTACCAGCTTGTTGCCTTTGTCTTCTTTTTCTTTTTTGAAGCCATTGATACTGTGAACCAGTTATTGCTCCTCAGAACTCCTCCTTCCTGGGACTCCAGTGGCACTTTGCTCTCCTTAGCTTCCTCCTAACTCTTAAGCAGCTTCTTGGACTTTCTCCTATCAGCCTTTAGGCAGCTATTTTCAAGGCTTCCTCTTTGCCTCCATGATCTGCTTCTCCCTCAAAACTATTGCCTGGTTACTCTGATTTACCTCCATGACGCCACCCTATCCTACTCTACCTGTTGTTCCCTAAACTCCAAATTTATATCCTTTATGAGCACTAAACCTATTTACTCAGGTGACTGCTAGATATTCTCCTGAGTCCTGCATCATAATGTACAATTATCAACTCCAAAACTGAACTAATTTCCACACTGTTAGTCAGCTTTCCATCATTGTGAAAAATACCTGAGATATACCAACTTAAAGGAGGAAAGGTTTATTTTGGTTCAAGGTTTCAGACATTGCAGTCCTTGGTTGACTGGCACCATTGCTCTGGACCTATGAGAGCCAGAACATCACGGCAGGGAACTTTTGATGGAGGAAGCTATTCACCTCATGATGGCTGGAAGCAGAGAGAGAGATGAAGAGGCGAATTCTCAGTGCCCCCTTCAGGAGTGCACCCCTAATGACCTAACTTCCTTCTACTAGGCCCTACCTATTTACGATTCTACCACCTCCCAATAGTGTTGTGGCCTGGGGACCAAACCATTAGCATATGGGCCTTTGGCTTGGCATTTACTGTCTGAACTATAGCATACACAATGCCCCAGATCCACTCTCTATCCTGTATTAGATCTCTGAATGGATGACACTACCATTCAGCATCCATAAATTTTTTAAAAATTTGGGTGTGGGTCAAGATTCTTCCTTCAGGTTGAGGTCATAGCTCAGTGTTAGAGGCCTTGCCTAGTATGTGTGAGGCCTTGTGTTCAATCCCCAGAACCGCCCCCCCCCTCCGCCAAAAAAAAAATCAAGAATCCTAAATATGTTGATTCCATCTTTTCTTTCCTATGCCCAGTATTACTCTTTTTCTCCTTATTGTTTCTTGCTTGCCTTATAATAGACCCCTAAGTGATTTTATGTCCATTCTTACTTCTCCACGTTATGCCCTAATTATTCTCAAGAGGGTTGCTTCTAAATATCTATCTGATCTGAGTGTGCTTCTCCTATGGTAAACCTTCTTTAGTGGGCATACATCCTGTCACTGCCAAGCCACCTAGCATGGCAGAGAATGTGCAGTGCAGTTAAGAGAGTGAACTTCCTGAGCCCCACTGCTTAAATTGAAATCTAGGTTCTATGTGACATTGGGCAAATTACTTCACCTTTCTGGGCCATGTTTTTTTTTTTAATATTTTTAGTTGTAGATGGACACAATACCTTTATTTTTTTTTATTTAGTTTTTTTATGTGGTGCTGGGGATTGAACCCAGTGCCTCACATGTACTAGGCATGGGCTCTACCACAGAGCCACAACCACAGCCCTGGACCGTTTTTTTTCCAAGTACAAATGAGGAATATTATAGAATCTACCTTACAGGGTACTTGAAGTGGGTCACATACAGGGAACAGCACATGCTCAATGTAAACCAACTGTGAATGCTGTCATCCATTCTTAGTTCTTCAACTGCAGTTCTCCTACTGCCTGATCTAGCTAACATCTACTGTTTCTTATATTGTATGTTCCAAAAAAGGTCTTACTCACTCTCCCCTTGGCTCCCACAACTTAATTTTGTATAGGTGTTTATCTGATTTAAGCTCTGTTACTAGGATCTTCCCCAGCACCAAGCACTTAATACTGTCTCAGTAATTGTTGAATGGTTTGTTTAAGACTGTTTAAAGAAAAGACTTGAGCTTGAGGTTGGAAATTAACTACTTTCCTGCTTGATGACCTTGGGTGAAAGAATGTGCGTTTTCTCCTAGGGTGGTTGAAGTATTGAATGTATGTGATTACACTTTAAACACCCTAAACATATTAATTATCTGAGCAATGGATGATGGACGTGATATTTCTACCAGATTTTACCTTGATATATAAAAGCCCTTTATCTTTGTTGTTTAGCTGTATGGACAGTTATTCTTCATTGCTTTTCCTCTGAGATACGACAGCATTGACATGTCAGTTGAGTGGCATCCTGCGAGGGAGGAGAGAATGAGCAACAGGCCAGAAGGCATGAAACCTGGTTCTAGTCTGTATTTATTCCTGACTGCTTTGGGTAAGGAGGTGGCCTCTCTGACCTCATTGTCCTTGCTGTAACAGGGGACTGGTATAATTTCTTAGGTTTCTCCCAGCAATTAGTCTATGACTTGTGTCATCTGAATGGATGCTGGGTGATGATTAAATTCCTAGGTCCTTCAGTACACTTAGTCACCTCCTTTCCTCTATTTCTAAAATAGACAAATTAACCTGGCTATACAGTAGTTTATTTCAAATAGTTTGAAATGTTTTCTAGGTGGTTTACAAAGCACTTATTTGTGTGGCATGAGGCTGGATGATAAAAGGGAACTTTGGGACCTAAAGTTACAGCATGCTGCCAGAGGGGGAGGCATGGAATGATGAAGAATGGGAAGACTTTGGTTTCTCAAAGTCTGCAAAATAATATCTTCATGGAGCCATCTACCCAGAAATGCTTCAGATTAATAACATTAAAGGAGAACACATTGTAAGGTCTGCTTCAGGTAGCAAGTAACCAGATAAAATGCCAGAAGGCAAAACTAAATAAATAATAATTAGCAGAATCGAATCCTAAGAAGACTAATGACTCTACAAAGATTAAGAAGCTTGGTGCTGGGGGTGTAGCTTAGTGCTAGAGCATGCATGAGGCCCTGGGTTTGATTCCCAGCATTACAAGAAAAAGAGAGAGAAAGAAGAAACTTGATTAAGTAAGAGGGAATTCCTGGATTTCAGAAAAGCAAGTCTAGAACTAAAAGGAAGCTTTTTTTCCTAGAGTACTGATCAAGCATTTACTGTGTGTGGAAGGCACCATTATAGGCAATTTGGGTATGTTAAATCACAACAACACTTTGACATAGGTACTATGACTGTACCCATTTGTTAGAAGAAATTGAGGCACAACTGTACAAAATTATGTAGCTAATAAAAAGGGCACATGAGGTCTGATGCAGGCAGTCTTCTAGACTCTGAATCTTACTTCATGACAAACCACTCTTACAATTTTAACATTTGAGTTGAAAGGCTTTCCTGGGGAGGGTGTAGGAGCAGAAAGAGGATAGCTTTTTATTTATTTTTTAAATAAAGTCTAATTACAAAATTGTAAAGCATGGAAAAAGTTGTTATTTATCTTCTCAAATCTTCAAAATTTTTAAGAATTAGTTTTTCCATATGCCATATGTTAGCCATATGAAATTATTGGCTCTGAGGAATGGGTTAGTACAAGTGCAAATAGGAATAGCTGTGTATCCTGGTGTCACTGACATGTGTGGCTCATGCTCTCATACATCCTTCATATATAAAAGAATTATGCATGAATGATTTTTTTAGTATTAAAATAAATGAAAAAGTATAAAATATGTTGAGTCCCTATTTTCCTTGGCACATTGTAAATTTGGAAAGTTGTCAAAATTGTCAGTTGCATTTTTCCTTTTCAGTTTTTAGGGCTTTAAAATTTAAAAGTATATCATGGAATCAGAAAAAGTATATAAAACATGAAGTGCAGCTTTAATGAATATTTCCAAGTGAATATCCATGCAACTTTTATTCTGGTCAAGAAAATGGCATACCCAGCACGCAAGATGCTTCTTTCTAGCCTTTTAGCATCCCAGTCACAACGAGTTCCTTTCCCCTCTCCAGGGCCACTGTCCTTATATAAGTTTTATTTTTAACCCTTTAGAATTATCAGATATCAATCGAGCCACAGTAGCATGTTAAAGGAAAAAAAAAACCCCAAAACTATTCATGATATATTTATATATATACACACACATATATCATGAAATATATGATACATTTATCATATATACATATATCATGAAATAGAAATACATATATACACATTTGTTTTTAACAGTGCTGGGGATTGAACCCAGGGCCTTGTGCTTTCAAGGCAAGCACTCTACCAACTGAGCTATATTCCCATTCCTACATGATACTTGTTAAGGAATGATAAGACAGACTTGAAAGGGGACTCTTCAGAACCATTTAAGAAGAAAATGAGAATTCACAGCCAGGAAGCAGGGGTGAAGGGATCAGTGTCAGTAGCTGGAAAATGACTAACTGACCTGACAGGATTCTTGCTGAGGGCAGGCCATGGTGACCAGATATTACCTGGAGGATGAAGACTGACCAGATACCAAGGGTGATCAGATATCAGAGGATGGCTAAAATGACTTAGTATGACTCTTGCCAAAACAGAACAATGCAGAGACAACCTGCAAGTCCAAAAGTCAAATCCTTGTTGAAAAGAGAGCCCAGAAGAGCTCAAGTAGCAGTTGGGTCCTTTCTACTTGATCATCCTGCTTCTTTAAAATGAAATATTTAATAGCCATATTTTAGAGTAACGAAAAGTTTACCAAATGCTTTTCTTTCAAAAGATTTCTTTGCATGGCTCTCAGGTAGGTAGAGTAGGTGTTTTTAAGCTTCATTTGAAGGAGAAGGGTTAAAAAAAGGAATCAAAGAGATTACATAGAGTCACACAACACGTAAATGGTGTGGTGTGACTTGAAACCCTTTTATGTGGATTCCGGAGTGGGCTTGTGGAGAGGAAGAGAGACTACTGAGGGGTGACATCCCTTCACCTATCTTTGCATTTGACCATGGCTGCTATATATACTGTCTTTGAGCACCAGGGATCACCCAGCCGGAGGTTGAGACTGAGGTTTGGGGAAGTGTCCCTCACTGTAAAAAGGCCCATATTAGGAGGATGGAAGAAGATGAAGAGAAATGACAAGGATAGAAGGAATAGAAAAGGTGACCCTGAACTTTTAAGTAAGAGATATATGCATTAAACATATTCAGACAGGCACTACCTCAGGTGTTTTCTTTTTTGGTGCTGGGTGGTGAACCTGGGGCCTTGGGCATGGTCTGCAAGTGCTCTGCCATTGAGCTGCCCACCCAGCCCTTGCCTTAGCTTTTGAAATAGGGTAAAAAGCAATGGTGACTAAAGAGAAAGAAACATCAAGAAAATGAATAATTATATTGCTTTCGATATAGCATTATATTGGTTGCAGTAGGATAAAAATGTAGTTTCATTCCTTTTAAGTATTTTTTTCCTCTAGTCCCATTATTCTTAATTTTGAGGTATTTCAAAATAACAGTTAACCTGATTTCTTCTACCAATAACTTGAAGATTAGAAACATGTATTTCCAAGCTGGTTTTCAAACACCAGACTTTTTCCACTGCCTAGTATGTCTCAAGGAGTCATGTAAATTTATTTTCACAAGATAGATCTTCATTTAATAAAAGAATGGCCACATGCCATGTAGCATTTCTTAAGAGAAGGAAAAGAAGGTAGAACCAAAACCAACTTTGTATGTTGGTGCAACTCTATAGTGGTAAGGAGACTTCACCAAAGAAACAGGAGAGATCCAGAGGGACCACATCTTGTATATAGTAATTTATAGTGCTAAAAAGTAGGAATTGGTGGCAAATTTTAAAGTCATTTTTTTAATCACAAATATCAAAGTAATGTTATCAACACATTACTATTCTTCCCTCTTTCAAATATTCACTTACATATCTAGTCAACAATTAGAGAAGCAGAACCCAGCAAGATGTTCAGTCTAGTCTTTGTCTCAGAAAGAATCTATGCTTTTTTTTCTAATACTCATTCAAACTATTTTGAGATTTTATATGCCTAGACTCAATCATAAAATTGAATTCAGATATAACCTTTTGCAGTATGTGGAGCTAATGAAATCACCCCAAAGGTCATTTACTTAAGCAATAAGCACTTCAAATTGATCATGATCAGTTAAACTATCAACTCCAGGTAACGATTTTTTTTTCTTTTTTCTTTTTGTACTTATTCAACTACCAGAATTAGAAGATCAGTTTGTCCCTAGCGTTTAATGTCTAATTTTCTACCAATCAGAACACAAGATATGCTCTGTTAGATTTATGATACTTTTAAAATGAGTTTTATTTTACAAGTCAAGGTACAATCTTCAGTTTTGTTGGCATATTATTATGAGCTATGTGCAATAATCAGGTAAAAGCCAAAAAGGAGATAAATCTGTGTATTTCACATTAATAATTAAATATTGTGAGACATTTTGAAATACATATTAAAATGAATGCAGGCATATGCATGAAAATAAAATACACTATTTCTAATTCAATATTTTTAGTTCAAGTTCCAAATCGATTTTTATTTTTTGCCTCCCTAATAACATTTGGTAAGTCAAACTGTATATAATAATATGTAACATTTTAACTCAAATCAAATAAAAATAATTAGATCCATAAACTTAAAGGATCAAGTTTACATACTCCTGTCATTTGTTATGTATTACAAATTCTTTAAAAATATCTGAGAACCATTTGACAAAACTTTAATGCTATGGTTAAAAGTTTGATTTTAGTTAACCCTAAGAAGAATATAATTATTTAATCACATAAATAGCTGCCAACATCTCAGTTTTATTTTTTTAACTTGGATGCTTAATTTGGGGTCAGTTCACAACATATATTCTACATATAATCTGAGTAAAAAAAGGGAATGAACGTAGACATTATCAGTGTGTTACCTAGTCAGCTACTCAGACAAAGCAGCTGATGGTTACCAAAGGTGAAAAGAATTATTGAAATGAGGTTTGGGGATTTTGGATTTCATTTTTACATTTCTTCTATGAATGCCATTTGAAAGCATCAAGTAGCATCTGCTCCTGGGAACAAAGATCAGAAGAGGAAAACAAAATTAGATAGATAATGGCGTCTCCCACAGAACCTTAAAGTAATTGTCTACAGTCCTTACTTCTCAAATATCAAATGCATGATTTATAGAACCAGCCACTGTCCTTTCACCAGGAATTATTTCTACTTATCAAGAAAACCTTTCATTATTTTATATTCCATCTAAGGTTTTCATTTTGGCTACATATTTATATGATCAGCATAACAATGATACTGTTTTGATTATTTTTTTCTTGCGTCATTCACATAATTATTTTACCTCCCCCATCTAATATACAAGCAAATTTTCTTGGCTTTAAGTGTGTCCTGAATCCAGCCATTCATCATCACTTTATTTTAACCACAGTGTTCCAAGTCATCACACCTCTCACTTGGGTCACAGCAGGTGTTCCTAACAGCTTTTCTTGCTTTCTCTCTGGCCCCTGGTCATCTGCTTTTCACAAAGTTTTTTTTTTTTTTTCCTTCAAAATTTAAATTAGGTTATCACTTTCCAGCCCCCAACTCTCTGATGACTTTCTCATCACACTTAGAATAAAAGGCTGAGTCCTCACCAGGGCCTCTGAGTCCCCAGGCTTTGTCTCCACCCTAGTTTCCCATTACTCTTCTGGGTTCCACTCATGATAGCTCCTTTGGAGACAAAAGCAAGCTATCCCCTCAGGGTCTTTGCTCTTAGGGTTACCTCTACCTGGAAGACTCTGTCCCCAGCTACACTGGTTTGCATCTTCACTTTTTCCTAGGTTTTAACTCAAGTATCAACTCCTCAGAAAGGCCCTTCTGACATCCTATCTCAGTAGACCTCACCCTCCCTGTAACTCTAACCTCTGACCATTGGTTAGTTTTCCTCACAGCAGTGAATGCTTTCTAAATTAATATTATTGGTTAATTGATTGGTTAACTGTCTGGTTAACCCAGTATGTCTGACCACCCCAAGATTGTGCACTCATACAAGTCAAGGACTTTTCTTTCATTCTTCTATTTTCTAAAACTAACAAAAAACCTATTCTGTATCTGGAAAGTGGAACGAGTGCCTAAAACTAGATGCATTGATAAAAAATGTGTTGGAGCTGTACATGGTGGCATGCCTGGAGTCACAGCTACTAGGAAAGCTGAAACAGGAAAATTGCTTGAGCCCAGAGTTGGTGACCTGCCTGGGAAACACTAGACCCTGTTACCATAAAGAAGAAAGAAAAAAGAAAAAGGGAAGATTGACGAATAAGTTTTCTAAAGTGTGATGTAACTATCCCAAGGTTTTTAGGGGTCCCAATGACCCCTAAATCTTTATCCTATTATAACAATAGAAATACCATCTTTATAATAGCAATATTCGATGTCATTTGCATCTTTTGGAACCAGCATCATATTACTTTAGCCATTGAAGTTTTGTGATGCATTTGTAACAGACAGTATAAGTTCCATCCCCAATACTCTTTCCAAATTCTTATTTATTCTGCTGGCTTCATTTTGCCAGATAATCATGAGAATGACTAATTCAAAAAAGGTGGGGCTGGGAGTGTGGTTCTGTGGTAGAGCACTTGCCTAGCAATGTACAAAGCTCTGGGTTTGGTCCCTAGCTCCACAAAGAAAAACAAAGTTGGATTATTATTATTATTATTATTATTATTATTATTTTGCTGTGCTGGGGATTGAACCCAGGGCTTTGTGCTTGCGAGGCAGGTACTCTACCAACTGAGCTATATACATCCCCAGCCCCAAAGTTGGATTTTAAAAAAAAATTTTATTTATTTATTTTGGTACCAGGGATTGAACCCAGGGGTGCTTTACCATCGAACCATATTCTCAGCCCTTTTAAAATATTTTATTTAGAGACAGGGTCTTGCTGAGTTGCTTAAGCATTGCTAAGTTCCTGAAGCTGGCTTTGAATTCACTATCTTCCTGCCTTGACCTCCTGAGCTACTGGGATTACAGGTGTGTGCCACCCTACTGGGTCAAAGTTGGATTTTAAATGGAATTGTGCACAGCTATAAATTAGTTTGGAAATATTTTGCAGTTTTTAATAACAAGCCTTTTAATTCAAGAGAAATATACCTCCATTTATTCAAGAAATCAACAAAACTTTTTCATTTTTGTACATTTTTATTAACATTGTTCTTAGTTTTTATATTTCACATAATATACAACAGTGATTTTTCAATTGAGATTTAGCTTTATTTTCAGTGATATTTTCCCAGTGAGTCCTAGGTTGTTTCTCTTGGTATTGTGCAACTGAAGATTTGAAGTTATGTTAGATTAATGATTTCCAAACACTAATTTCCCTTTCTCATAACTGATTTTGATGCTTTTGGATTTAATAAACATAAAATTGCATGCTTCTAAAATTTTCACATGATAATCATTTGTCCTTATCCTGGTTACTCCCTATCCCCTTTATATAGTAACAGGAAATTTGTTGTTTGTACTTATACAAAAGTTGCCTGTCAGTTGAAAATTTTATCAGATCATCTATCCAGTAAAATGCTATGGAAATAAGTTTAACAGTGTTCAAATAATTACAAGTCATTTAACATCAATTTTTGGAGAAAAAAATATCCTTCCCAAATATATAGGTGAAATTTTCCATATTGTGATTGGCAAGGAAACAACCCATTCTTTGTTGTTGTTTTTTAGAATAGTTTTAACAGTGAAAGGTAAAAAGTAAAAGAAAATGAGTAGACCTTGAATTGTAGAAAGGCATAATAGATAAAATGCTACTTCACAACTACATACTATATCCCTCCCTGTATCATGCAGCCATTCTGTAGGCTTAGTTTATATAAACTATGGCAATGCTGTCAGAAATAACAACCAATACTGCCACTTTTTTCTGTTTGTGAAATTTCTGGGCATGGCAGATATTCCTTTTACTTCATGGAACTGCTGTTAATTTTCATGTTGAAGTACTACATTCTTCTTGGTGTCACTTCAAGACACTTGGATCAGATAGATACTGTCCTAGAGAAGGTCAAGGGCTTAGAAAGAGAATTTCATTTCATGAGTCTTGTTAATGGGTAGTTCTGGGATAAAACTATTTAAAATATATCTTATGATCTGAGTTGCCTAAGATGACCACTTACATTGTAAAAAATAGTGACATCATCTTAGTGAGGATCTTTTCCCCCAGTTAGGATGATCGTTGACCAATCAGAGCAGGGTGCTCAGTGGTGTGCTCCTGGAGTCCTGGCTATGCAGGAGACTGAGGCAGGAGGATCTCTCAAGCTCACCAGTCAGAGGCTGGCCTGGGGGACATAGTACAAAGGCAGACACCATCTAAACAAGAAAGAAAGAGAAAGAGAAGAGAAGGAAGGGAAAGAAAGAAAGAAAGAAAGGTATGTCAGTCAAGTGAGTGTGACACTTCAGTAACTCTGTGGTGTTTCCTGGGATGGTCCTCTAGAGCTTCTGGAAATAGTGCTCCTTCTATGGGGAAAATAAGACCCTTGTCTTCATTCACTTAGTGCATATCCCTCTGCTTTACTTGACAATTTCATGATTAATACGAACTGTCACTGTGACAACTGACTTTAAAATCCCATTTAAACAGATCTTAATTTCTTGGGCGGGATGCTGGGGGTGGGTCGGGGCAGCACAACTCCCGCCAGCGTCAAAGGGCGACATGTGGAGACAGCAACATACTTATCTTTGAGAACTTATGGGGAGTTGGTTTTAAATTAAATATTAACATATTAAAAAATGAGGTCTGGGCTGGTTGTCACTGCACAGAGGAGACCTAAATTGGGCTGTACCACTGAGGTCCCCAGCTCCACCAGCACAGAGAGGGGGGAAGGATCTGCCTGTGAGGGGGTGGGATTGCAACTTCATTTTCCTCTGACATATTTTGTTGGCTGATTAATAGGCTGACACTAATTTAGGTCTCAAAAGACTAGAATGTTCTGTAACAGGATAGAGAGGTGGGGGTGGGGGAATAAAGGGGGGAAACCAGAATGCGGGCTGTCTTGGAATTTGGGCCTAGGGAAACCCAGGGCATATTTTTAAAGACCTTACCCGCTGGCAAATTGAGAATGAAAAAGCCAGTGCCTTAAACAATTAATTTTGCTAATCATGCAATCTAAATTGTCACACTTAAGTATCTCAGTGTTGACCTGTTTAGACAATATGCCTTGATCCACAGGGGAGTAGTTTCAGTAGATCATGTTTAAGTTAGCTAATTAATATCAAAAGCAGTGTGGAATTGACTAACAGGTAATTTAATCAAAAGATAATTAAAACTATTGAAATTTATAAATTATTATTTAATTAATATTAGTTAATATTATAATTTTCAAAGTCTGAATTATGCTGATTAAAGAGTTCTCTCATAAATACCACTGAAAGTTAATTACAAATTAATATAATCTGCTGAAACATCCTCTTAATGGACTTCCAGCTATTCTTGACTTTTGCAATAAATAAACATTAGACCCCATACTGCATCCCATTTTCCTGAATGCATTAGGTATTCTGGGAAGATTGAGGCTGTCAACTCCCTGGATTTCTGAGGGAATCCACAGATACAATAGTACCTTTAACAAAAGAGCATTTGATTCTTTTATTCTTTTGCTGGGACATGAGTCTGAGGACAATGGGGCTGGATAAAGACTCTGAAAGAGGAGTCAGTTTGGCTGTTGGGCTCCTGAAGGTGACTTCTTAATCAGCTGTAAAGAAGCTTCTGGAAGATAGCTGGTTGAAAGAGTAGAGAAGATAGTTCTGATGTGAAATGTTGTCCTCCATCTTGGATTTCCCGCTGTATAGTGGACCCTCTGTATCTGTGGGCTCTGTATTTGTGGATTCCACCAAACATGAAGGAATATATTCCAAAGGAAAAAAATTGCATCTGTATTGAATAGGTATAGACATTTTTCTTGTCATTATTCTCTAAAGAATAGAGTATAACCACCTCCATAGTTTTTACATTGTATCAGGTATTATAAGTAATCTAGAGGTGATTTAAAGTATATGGGAAGATTACATAGATTATATGTGAGCACTATACCATTTTACACAAGGGACTTGTGCATATGAGGATTTGGTTATCTTTAGGGGATCCTGGAACCAATCTCCCAAGATGTCAAGGAATGACTGCATGCTGCTGCTGCAATTCCTGCTTGTAGATGAATTCATTAAGAATGATGTGAAAGGACTCAGATAAGTATATTTGGGGAGTGTGTGAATATCAGAACTTGTGAACTAGGTGTGGTGGTGCATGCCTGTAATTCCAGGAACTCCGGAGGCTGAGGCAGGAGGATTGCAAGTCCAAGGCCAGCCTCAGTTACTTAGGGAGATCCTGTTTCAAAACAAAAAGGGCTGGGGGGTGTGACTCAGTGGTAGAGCACCCCTGGGTTCAATTCCCAGCACTGCAAATAAACAAACGAAAATCAGATCTCGTGAAATTAGCCCAGTAGCCTATGATGGGAGCTATTTGTTACCTTTATAGAGAATAAAGAGAAATAAAGAAGTTGGGGGTGAGAGTGGGGAATAGATACCTTCTCTCTGAAATACCAACAAAAACCAAACTAACCATGCATTGTTATGTTGGGCGTTTGGCAGTACTTTCCCTGTTGAACTGGCAAATGCCCTCATGAGTGGTGGAGAACTGAAGAGTAACTCTAGTACTGCTTCTCCTGGTATTTAATTTTTGACTGTGAAGGTTCCTAGAAAGAGGAAATAGAAACCAGAAGGCTGAGCCAAAGAGGATCCTCTTTGGTCATTTAGGATTTGTGCTATTAACCTTTCCTAATAAAAGGAGAGTGTAGAGCTTTTTCCCTCTGCCTACCTCCAGTGTATAGCATCTAGCACTCTGGGGGTTGCCCTATAAATATAAAATGACCTTGCTGCCTATATTTATGAGGCAGTTAGATGCTGAATGGGATGTCATATAACCTAATACTACATATAGAAGCCCTTGGCTGAAATGTATATACAGTAAAGACAGATTTACTGCTACCTTGAGTTTCCCTTTGAATTTCCAAGATTTATCTGAGCTTAAGGTCTCAACATTAGTTTCAGGCTGCCAGAGCATTTTTCAGAATTCACGCTACAGCAGGATCCTGGGAATAGTGCTGAATTTCCTTTGATGAACATATGCTTTTGGTCCCTGGTTTTCTCTGGAGGCTGTGACTGAAATTGAGGGTTATGGTCTTCATTTTGCTTTAGTCATTTACTGTGGGCTGGTATCAAAAATGCTTTTTCTTAATTGGAGCATTTTGAAGAAACTAATGAAGGAAAAATCTTGTCCCTTAAAAATTGAATCACAGCTGTAGTAGTAGATAAGACTGGCATATTCAGTTCTTAGAAAGAGGCAATCAATGTTGAATACATCAGGTGAGTTCATTTCTCAAGCTCGGCTTTAATAGCTTATAAAGAAGATTGATTAAGTTCTTGTCTGATAGATCAATAGTGGAATGAAACTGAGCTTCCCTCCTTCCCTCCTTAAATGTGGATTCCTAGTATGCTTAGAGGCATGGAGAAGGCAAACATTTGCTTTACTTCCCCAACTTATTATTAACAGCAGCTATTATAAATAGGCACAGTATTTTAAAGTCACCTAGGTTGCATTATTGTATATTAAACATTTGAGTTAGTTAATTCATCCAACAAGTACATCTGTTTCTTTCTGTTGCTATAAATGATTCTGGTTTAGATAAGGATAGAAGTGATGATATCAAAAATTTAGGGAGGAGCTGGGATATAACTCAGTGGCAGAGCCCTTGCCTAGCCAGTATCAAACCCTGGGTTCAGTCCCTAGTGCTGCAGAAACAAGCAAACAAAAATTTAGGGAAATTTCACATATCAATGCCTTGAGATTCCAAATCTGCCATCTATTCTCTTCTGTGCAGTAAGAATTTTTTAATGTATGAAATTTTTGGTTTTATGTTTCTGTTGTATTTATAATGTGGAAGATAGTTTTTGTTAAGATAAATATTTTACTAATACAAAATTCATATGAATAATTTATCATGTATATGCTCTTCAATTCATTTAATTTAATTCACTTTATAATTATATTCAAATTCCTTTCAGTTGTATTTGTGAGTGTGTACACACACCCACAGTGCTGGGGATTGAAACCAGGGCCTTGCACATTTTAAGCAAATGTATCACTGAGCTACATTCCCAGCTCGGTTATAGTCCCTTTTTTCTCTTATTTTGTAGCTTCATGGAATCAGGTTTTTAACATTAAACTGTGAAATATGACAATTAGTTGCATGATGATTAGTTACATGACATTAGTTACATAGTAAAAGTTTTCCAAAAATAGTTAACTTGCATTTATTTATGTAAAATTTTTTTACATTTAAATCAAACTTATTTTTAACTGATACATAAAAATATAAAAATCTTTTGGATACCATGTGAAGTTTTGATACATGTATACATTGTTAATATTTAAATCAGGTTAGACTTTTCCTCAAATATTTATTTATGGTGCAAACGTTTATAATCCTTTCTTCTAGTTTTTTGAAATTTATGATACATTATCATTATCTATAATCATCTGACTATACACATTAGAACTTCTTAGTCTTATCTACCTATAACTTTAGTACACAGTGATCAACATCCCCTATCCCAAAATTCTACTCCCAACTTCTGTGAGATCACCTTTTTTATATTCTACATGAGTTGAAATTGTGTGGTCTTTCTGTGCCTGACCTATTCACTTAACATAATGATCCCCACTTCCATCCAATGTTGTTGCAACTGACAGGATTTCATGATGTTTTTTATGGCTGAATGGTATTCTGTGTACGTGCCATATTTTCTTCATGTCAGGGGCTGGGCACTTAGGTTGTTTCCATTTCTTGACTATTGTGAACAGTGCTGCAAAAAAAAAAAAAAAAAAACATGGAGGGGCAGATGTTTCTTCAATATACTGATTTCATTTCCTTTGGATCTATAACCAGCAGTGGGATTGCTAGATCATATAGTAATTCAGGTCTATTTTTAACTTTTTAAAGAAACTCATATTATTTTCCATAATGACTGTGTTACTTTTCATTTCTATCAACTGTATATAAGTGTTCCTTTTTCTCCACATACTTTCTATCACTTGTTATCTTTTGTCTTTTTGATAACAGTCTGGACAGCTCTTATTTAACTTGGTATTGTCTTATACACATTCTTGGTAAGCCTTTCTTGATTCCTCCAAGGAGCATTATGTTCTTATGGTCTAACACAGCACCTTATATTATAGTTTGTATAACACCTTCCTTGGTTTAACTAGTTGATCAATGCCTATGAGGATTGGGGCTAAGCCTGTTTTTGGTCACTTGGCAATATAATAAGCAATGTCATAATAGTTTCTGGAATCTAGTAGATACTCAAGAAGTATTCATTTAATAATAAATAAGTGTTGGATTATGGTACCACCCTTAAACTGCCCTTTTGCTTTAATCAGCTCTCCCTTTCAAAACATTTAAGGAATGCAGAAAACAAGAAGAACATTGAATAAAATGTATAAACCAATTATACTGCCTCTGATTGTCAAGTAACTGAGTGAATCTATTCTTTAAAGGGAGTAATAATCACAAGATTGAATAAAGATCATATTGATTATTAATTAATGTGTAAGTTTCCTCCTTGTAGAGAAACCAGGAAGGTTTTTGGCAATGGAGTTGGGCAGAGTTGGGAGGAGTGTAGATGGTGGTGATGAAACTGGGTTGTGTTTGAATACTCGGAGTGTAGGATCAGAGAGGAAATCATAGTATTAAAAGAGTAAATACAGTGTTTTCCTCTGTGGCTTTTTGAAGAAAAGTCTATGATCAATGTTAAAGTTTATTAAAATACCACTTTTTTATATAGTATCAGAAATAATCATGCTTTTAAGGGAGAATGATAGACCAAGGGTGTCTTCAAGAGGTCAATCTCCTCTTCACATCCATGAGCACTCCCTTGGGTACAGGGGAAAGACAGAACAGAGTATAGCAAATGAGCACATATACATTATTGGACAGTACTACAACCATGGGTTATTCCGAAGTTAAAATGGTATGTTAGGGCTGTGGTTGTGGCTCAGTGGAAGAGCACCTGCAGAGGCACTGGGTTTGATCTCGGCATCACATAAAAACAAATAAATAAAATAAAGGTATTGTGTCCATCTACAACTAAAAAAAAAAAAAGAAAAAAAGAATATGTTAGTAAGACAAGAACTTGTCTAGGTAGGTGAAAGTGTTCTTTCTGTACCATCTTTGTATCATCTCTTTTTCCAGAGTTTTCATCTCCTGTTAACTTTGTTCTTTTTAAATTTCAAACAGAAATGCAAAGAGTTTTCAGGTCTTTGTTAACTGAGTTGAACGCACAGGGCCTGCATTCTCTCCAGCTCTGTCCATTCGGTAACTCTAACTCTGCCCTGTCTTTGTTTTCTTCTACTTTTGGAATGACCAGGACGGCCTTCTTGACCACATTTAATTTAGAGAAGAGCACTAAATTCTTCTTACTTCATCAGTTAAAAAAACAAAGCAACAACAAAAAGCCCTTTGAACTTTCAGAAACACTTATGAAATGAAAGGTGTTATACCTATTATTTAAAATCCCCCTAAAATGATCATCATACTTTAACAGAAATTGATAACAGGAATATTTTGTTCTGTAGCAAAATGGTACAATTCAATAAGAGTAAGTATGTGACTTTTAGTTGAATATTATCCTTACGATTTTTTTGTAATGGCATAAGCATGGTGAAATGGAGGAGGAGTATTCAGGAGTTGGTTCTTTTCAGTCTTAATGACTCAATAGCTCCAGGTCATGTTTGTGTTTACTTTAGAACTTTGTCTTATCAAACAGCTTTTGAGGTAAAAGTCATTGGTCTGATCTGGCACAACCTTAGGTTTATAGTATTAGTGTCTTCTAAAAGTCATTTTAATACTATAAATTTCTAATTTAAAAGGCTCAAGAAATAAAATATTGAATCTTTACTTTCTCACTTAGAAAGAAACAGGAGGTGAAATATAACAAGAGAAATAGAGCAGAATATTTTGTAATTTTGTAGATGCTTTTATTTCTTTTTCACTTGAGCAGTTTATTGTCAGGTTTTAATTAACATGAATTAAAATACGAACAGTGGTTATGGGTCTATTTTAGAGTCAGTATTTTATGATCAAGTCATATATTTTCTCTGCTTAAAAAGTGTTATTAAATGTCGGGTGTGGTGGTGCACGCCTATAATTCCAGCGCCTCTGGAGGCTGAGGCAGGAGGATCATGAGTTCAAAACTAGCCTCAGCAATAGCAAGGTGCTAATCAACTGAGACCCTGTCTCTAAATAAAATGCAAAATAGAGCTGGGGATGTGGCTCAGTGGTTGAGTGCCCCTGAGTTCAATCCCTGGTACCCCCCAAAAAACAGCATTATTAAACTGATAAATATATAAATTGACATATTTGGCAATTGGCAAAGTTTTCTTTATGGATGTCTCTCAACCTTATCGAATTCATCTCTTTTTATAAACATTTTGTAATTCCTCTTATTATCCTGAATGAAATTCACAGTATGAATTTTTAAAAATAACACAATTCCCTAATAGTAGTAAAAGAGAAGTCAAAGGAGAATGCTTTATAATAGAATATATTTCAGGATGCAAATGATTGGCAGCACTGGATCAGAAGTGAACAGAGTGGGCTGGGGCTTGCCCCTGTGTGTGATCACAATGATCATAACCACTGTTGGTAGAGCTATGATGTCTTGGCTACCCAGTGAAGTGAATTACCAAAATCAGGAACAGCTCTTGGTAAATGTACAAGAAAACCTTGATTACATAGTAGTTGCAGTTCCAGAAAATTCAATTTATGTTAAACTTGTGACAAAAATAATTTCTTTTTTAGTTTTAAAAAGACGCTTTGCATAATGGAGTTATACCTTAGGCTAAAATAATTATAAGTGGAGCTTTCAACTATATGCATGTTCTTCAAAACCACAGAAAATTATTCAGGATATAGGTCAATGTTTTTTTCCTTATGGGATTGACTAACTTATTGCAGGACACCAAGCATCCCTGATCTCTGTCCATTAAATGTCAAAGAGACCCTCGCCATTATTGTAACAACCATAAATGTTTCTGCATTTTCCAAAAAGACCCCTAGTCTTTTCCACTAAGAACCACATGATTACTAGTGATTGCTGCTATATATTATATAAAGGAGATAGGAGTCTCTATTACAAATTAGCTATCATATTTGGGTCCAATTATAGTAAATAGATAGGCTAAAACCTTAAATATAAAATATGATCTTTATCAAAAGATTCATTTTGGACCTTAAGGTACCTAAAATCCTAACAAATCTTTTAATAATAGACCTGTGATCATTTCTAAATTCAGAACTTTTAGAACAAGTGTGATTGTTATTTGGAATTGAACCCCCAAAAATCTTCTAAACATCTTAACAAATAAATTATCATGACCTTAAATAATAGGCATTCCCTAAGATTGAACTGAGATGAAAAGGAGAGTAAGACAGCAAGGTACAGGACTTGTGCTTTGGGGAGAAACCCAGTGGTGTAAGCTGGGTTCCCCAGGATGTTCTTTCTGACATTGTTTCAGTTGCACATTATTGATAAAGAAGGGCTCTGGGGATCAACACTGGACAGAAGGGGAGGGAAAGCCATGATATGGGCTTAGTGTCCACTCTGAATGACTAATGGGATTTCCAGAGCTAGAATGGCCTCTCAGGATTGGACCAGGTTGTTCAGATATGTCTAATCTGAGTTCTCAGTCATTGTTTGTGGACACTGCAGGAAAGGGTTTGAACCTGAGCAAGCCTCTTTTGTGGGACTGAGATGAGCCCTGAAAGAACTGGCAGCTGAAGGCTGTCTGCAGTCAGGACAACAGCTTCTTTATTGGAGGTGGGTACAGGCCACATGACATAGTATTCACCACATAGTTCTGGATATTTGCCCAACTGGAATTGAAATAAACAGGTTGGCAAGTATACGCATGAGATCTAATCTCTAGATGGAAAGCTGAGGTTAGAACCTATGGCATAGGTCATACTAATAGCATACAGGCAATGATCATCATTCCAAAAAGATCTTGCTTACTGAAAATGGGAGTGGGAGTGTAGAAGAGTCCAGGCACTAGAAGCAGTATATTGGTCAGAGGCCAGGTCCAGGGTCCTAGACAGGGAGACCAGGCAGGGCTCCAGCCCTAGTGTTGAAAAGAGGGACCAAATAGCTGGAATGTCCTCTGGAAACTGAAGCAGAAAGATAATCTGGACAAAGATGATAGGTTTTGGGAAATAGGAAACACATTAGAGGATACACCCTTGGGACCCTGACCCCAGGGAGGTATTTAGGTTCCAAACTCCCTAGGTCTGAGTTAGTGTTGGCTGAAAGGTTGGCCAACTCTGGGCATCTTTGAAGTTTTTTTTTTCTTTTTTAATGATTGTGTGAGGTGAAATAGCAACTGAAAGAAATGAGAAACCCATTATGATGTAGGCAAATATAAATAGTGGAATTCCTGTGCTCTGAGGAAACAGGTTTTGGTTGTAGTTAATATATTTTCTCCTACTTCCTTTTTGGGCCATTTTTAGAGGATTTGGAAAAGCCAGGGAGCTCTCTTCTCAAACTAAAGAAATCCAAGATCTGGGTCTCCTGAGAAGTGACTGTGGAATAGGAATGAACAGGATCAAATCTCAACCTTGATGTTTCTCCTTTCAATGTGCATAAAAACTAGATTCTTCTGTCTGGATTTTAAGGTCTCACACAATTTCATTTTATCTACTTTCCTACCTTGCTCCCTGGCAAGGGGTGGCTCCCTTCCTCCTCTGGTCCCTTCCTGACCACTTCCCAGCCTGTGGCTCCCATTCCTCCCATCTTTTTAAGCTTCATTTCTGGCCACACTTTTTCCATAGTGATGACAACATTGCCCCCCTGTAATTACACTTCTTGACTTATCTCACTGCTTATTTTCTCTTTCCAGCTAAAGAGATTACAGTTCTCTTAAAGGAAAGGATCATATGAGAAGTTTATTTTGTATCCTTCAGTGTGTTCAGCAAAGGGTGGCTGCCAGGTGGCTCTTGGGTAAACAGAGATCAATTGATTGACTTGGCTTGAGAAGGTCTATTCCAACTTACATTTCCTGAATTAATAGACATGATCTTGTTTTTACATATGTCTTCGTAAGATCTGAAGGGGGTTTTTTTTGTATCTTGTGGTAATGAAAATGTCTCACCTCAATATGAATTCCTATTAATGTAATTTTTCGTCCTCTTTTAATAAGTATGTTTTATACCTCTGTCAAAATTTTAGGTCTCTCTGGGAATTAACTTCTGTTTTTTTCCAGTGTGTTAATTCCATCTATTCATCTTTCTGAGAGATACCTGCCCTGTCATCTCTTCTATAGTCATGACCCAAAGGACACTAAATGGTAGCCATGGGGCAACATTAATTATTCTTAGGAATTTGTTTGTATGGTAGAATCTGAAGTTCACTATTAAGAGGACATCTTTTGCACGTGACATCTTGTTTCCCCTGTGTTGTTTAATTAGAGATAACCTCACATTATTAAGACTCCTTCCTTTGGATCAGATGGTATTTCTTTTCTTAAATATCCATCTCATAAATGCCTGTATTCTGTAATTATCATTTCTCTTGATGCCTCAACCACATCAAGATAATGTTCAAGTAACTCTCCTAGTTGACTCATTAATCTTATGCAAACCAGCAATTTGAAATCTTTGCTATTTTTCTTCAAATCTGAAAAAAGAAACTTGTTTTTAATTCAATAAACTTGTTTTAAAATATCTTCCTTTTAAAGCTGTCATGTGTTAAAGAAAAAAATAACTTGATACTTGCTAAAGATGTAAAGCAGACTTTACTGAAGCGGAACCATGGAGATGGCTGTAGGGACCACTGCAGTGGGGTTTTGCAGTTGTGTGTGGGGGTGGGGCAGAGGAGATTGGGCTCAAGTCCAAGTTCAACAAGGGCATGCAGTGATTTATGGCCAAGAAGCAGTGCGGGGTCAGTGGATGGAAGTTTACTAGGAAGAAAATCAGGGGAAAGAGGGATTCTTGATAGAACAACTCAAGAGAATTCTTGTTAAAGGCAAGCCAGGGAGATAAGATGTCAAAGATGCTCAGATACCTTGGTGGGGATTTTGCTAAACTGACTGAGGGAGATTATTGCTCAACAAGAAATACAAGGACTAATGGGGATTTATAACACCTTCATTCCAGGTGAAGGAAAGGCAAGTGCAAAGACACTGAGGCAGGTAGCCAGATATGTAAATGAGGTAACATGGAGAAGAGTGTGACTGTGGCTGAAGCCCAGAGAGGATTGGAATGGTAACTAGTCATGGATGAGGTTAGAGAAGTATGGGGTGTCTGATCCTGTGATATCCAGTCTCGAAAGCTGTCATCTGGACTTTTAGTGAGATGTAAGCCACTGCGAATTTTAAGGCAATATTACAAGATTGTTATGTTCATTTTGCAGATGGTCAGATTGTGTGGAGATATTACTTGAAAATAGGAAAACAGAAGCAAAACACTTGAAAAGTATTTCTAAACTAGAATCATTGATAATGAAATCCTATTGTATTTTCTAGGGGAAGATGCTTTAATCCTTTGTGCATCACAGAAAGGGAATTTCTTCATAATCTCACAGATAATCATAGGGAGGCCACTCTGTTTGGTGGATTTTTCATTAGGAAACTCTGTAAATTCCAGTAGTGGAATTTGAAGTGACATAGGTAGTGGGAAAAGTATTGGATTTTCTATAGTTTGGGGTTCTTGCTCCCATTTATCAGGAGCTCACCAAGTAAGCTCACTGAATTCTGCCAGCATCTCCACCAGTTAGGTACTATCATTCCAAAGTGTAAAGCTCTAGATGGAGAGACTTCAGGTTAAATACTTTAAATAATGCTCCCAAGGTCTTCCTGCTAATAAGGGGAGGAACCCTTATTTAAGCATATGGGATATACAGTGGTTTCTGATCTCCATCTCACATTCCTCCATCTAAAAAACAGGTAAACGGGCTGGAGGTGTAGCTCAGTGGTAGAATATGTGCATAGCAGGTGTGAGGCCCTGGGTTCCATCCCCGGCACAAAGAAAGAAAGAAAAGAAAAGAGAGACTAGACCAATTAACAGATCCCACCTGGCCAAAGGAGGAATTTTGATGGATGACAGGAGCCTAACCCACATGTACCACATTGGACTTCTTCCGTACAGATGGGCTCAGGAGTCCTTACTTTCAGGATCTGTATTGCTGAGTACCTACATTTTTACTTTGTACTTGCTTAAAGTGGTACCTTAAATATTAATTTTGTGCTTGTGTGTGGTGCTGGGGATTGAACCCAGGGCCTTGTGCATGCAAGGCAAGCACTCTACCAACTGAGCTATGTTCCCAGCCCCCCTTAAATATTAAAAAGTTTTCTTTTTCTTTTCCTTTTGCTCTTTCTCCCTGACCCTTTTCTCCTCCTCAGACCATAAGCACTTTTCCCCTCTCCCACCATGTATCACTAATGGCAGTAGTCCCTAAGTGCTCTGCATGACTTACCCATGCTCATATTTAAACACATGTATTTCCTTCACTTTGCAAAAATAATATCACATGATATAAGCTTCTGTGCATGTTGTCATTTGACATTGGAAAAATCTGTCACCATCAGCTGATATTCAACAATTTCCCTGTTAAAGGCATTACATGTGTTTGCAATTCTTTTTTATTTCAGTAAATCTTCTTCAACATCTATTATTACCTAATGATGCTTTTATTATTGATATGGATTCCTAGGAACAGGATTATTAGAACTAAGGTATATACCATTTTAATTTATAAATCTCTGGATTACTTTCAAAGATGTTCTGTAGCAATTTTTATTTGCAACAGCTTGTTTTAATCATTTACCTGAATCCTCACCAGCAGTAGGTGTTACTTCTCCTTTTAATTTTTCTAATCTTATGGATATAAAATATCTCATGGTATTCTAATTTGCCTTTTCTGCTAGGGAGAGTTTTATAAGTTTATTGGTCATTAAGGTGAATTCATGATATGTCTGTGTGAATGTTTCTTATGTATATTAGATGGTATAACTATATTTTTTAATTGAAGCAAAAATTCATATAGTATTTGACTAACCATTTCAGCACCCCAGAAGGAAACCCTGTACCTGTTAAACAGTTACTCCCTATTCTTTCTGCCCTCAAAAAGAATAGGTAACCACCACTCTGCTTTCTATTTTGGAGAATTCATATAAATAGAATCCTACAATGAGTGACATTTTGTGCCTGGCTTCTTTAACTTAATATTTTTAAGGTTAATTGACATGGGTGGTATATCTTCTTGTTATCAATTTGAAAAACTATTTGTATATTCTAGACCTTTAACACTTTAATGTTATCTGTATTATAAAAATTTCCTTAATATATTATCTGCCAAAAGATTTTGTTCATAGAATTATTTGTAACATAAAATTGTATTATTTACACATTCCAATTTATCTAACTTTAACCTCTGCATTGGATATTAAGTCTTCTAACATTTCTTCTAATCTTGTTATTGGTTACAGTTACATCTAAATTCTTAATCAAATTGGAATGTTAGTATATGATATCTCTTTTCTCTCGAAAGGATAGCCATGAATATTGTTGCTTTTTTAAAAAAAAAAATGATCTTTTCTTCACTCAAGTGAAATTGCACATTCTGAATATTAAATTCCTTTATTGCAGCCAGGCACAATGGTACCCTGTAATCCCAGCTGCTTGAGAGGCTGAGACAGGAGGATTGCAAAATCAAGGCCAACTTGGGCAACTAATTGAGATCCTGTCTCAAAATAGAATAAAAACAGCTGGGGGTATAGCTCAGAGGTAGAGAACTCCTGGATTCAATCCCTAGTACTACAAAAATAAAAAAATGTAAAAATTTTAAATTGAAAAAAATTCCTGTTTTGCCTTTTTTTGTTTCTCTAGAGTGCTCCATTAATCTCTCTGATTATTACTATGCCAGTATTATACTGTTTGCTTTCAATGGTTTTGTATTTTTCATAATTTTCTTTCTCTGTTGTATTTTTCTGTTTATGGTAACATAATTTTTTAAATTGTAGGCAGGAAAACTTACTCTTAAAATAAAACTTTTGGAGTTTAAAAGCAATAAATTTAAGAACTCAGTCTGAAATAAGTGGTTAGATATTTTCCTCATATTTTGTAGATTTTAATCCCATTTAGAAAGAAAAGGTTGCTGATTGCTACTTGACTGGGTTCCTTCTTAGGGAAAATACGGAGGTAAGTCCCTTTCTATCAAGTCTTTGCTTCAGACTCAGATCCAGCACCCATGCATTAATCTGTGAGTGCTTGAGTAGAAAGTACATGGTGATGCATGGACTTTCCAGGGCAAAGCTGTGTGTAATCTTATTGGCTATTCCTTTCAAAGCCTGTCACCATGTATGGCTTTTGGTTCCTTACTAAAGACCATTGAACTCTTCATTCATGAGGCATCTTTAGGCAACCATTGTATAACCTTTACTGGGTAAGACCAGGAAAAGAAGACTTTATTTGCTTCAGCTTTGAAAACCAAAGGTAATTTTTACTTCTTGAAGACTCAATTTCCTTGAGAAAAATCACAGAACAGTAGGGGAAATAGAAATATTTACAATTATATCTAAATACATCTTCAGATCAAAATTTTTGCACACCTATATACATATATTGCAGTAATAACTTATGTTGGTAGAGCATAGCTCATTATGGTTTAGAAAGTGTTTTCACCAAAATTGTTTTATTAGGATGCCCCTATTACACTGTGAGTGACATCCCACAGTTATTTGTACCCTCAACTTATTGATGCTCAAAATTAGATATTTAGGGTGAACAAGGTCATGATCTTTTCAGGGATCATGCTCTGTACTCAGGTTTATTATTCAGTGGAACCACCTTTGGTTTTCAATGACTAACCTATGTGCATTTCCCCCCCAGGAGTGGTGCTATACCACAGTTTGGTGGGAGTTTATACTGTGTAGCAGGAATTGTTCTTAGGCCTGAAAAATTGAGTGTGGAAGGACACTGATCTGTTTCTTCTGTCACAAAATACATTCATGTGAGTGTGTTGGGGAAGGAGAGTTAGCAGGGCAGAAGAGGCAGACAGGTAAACAATTAGAATTGCAATAGTTATATACAGACCAGAATATCATGCATGTAATTATTGACCTAACCAAGGTGAATATCAAAGTGAACTTTTCTAAGGAAGGGATTGTTGAACTGAGCATGTGATAGTTTGAGGGAAGAGCATTGAGGAGGAAGGA
Source organism: Glaucomys volans (assembly GCA_020662805.1). Lineage (NCBI taxonomy): Eukaryota > Metazoa > Chordata > Mammalia > Rodentia > Sciuridae > Glaucomys > Glaucomys volans. Next base: position 1,040,221 of record JAJEJO010000815.1, read on the forward strand.
AGGACAGAGGAAGAGGGAAAGCCTTAAGGTAGGAAGAACAATAGAATATTGAAGGATCTGAAAAAAGTCAGGCAAGGCTAGAATAGGAATAGAAAAGTTGGATGGAAGCAAAACTAGAGAGTGATTCAGGGCTGAATAGGTCCAGGTGAAGCTATTGCAGATTATCCTTGGAGCAGAGAAGATTAGGAGAGAAAGGTGGCATGTATTGTGTATCTGGTTCAAGGTATGCTTGAGAGACCAGTTAGATCTGTTGGTTAGAACTGAGGTGAGGAATGAGGGTGACGTGGACATGAATATTAACAGTAGGAGAGAAACAAATTCATGAAGTATCAAACAGATACAATTCACAGGTCTTTCTTGGCAATGGATTAATTGTTGGGAGATGTCAAGACTATTTCCTAGGCTTTTGGCCTGGGTTTGGTACAGATCATTTAAAATAACAATTGGGGTAAAAGGTCTTGAAAATTATTTTGGTTCTGTCTTCTTGGGTGCAAAAGGCAAGGAAAGAAACAAAATACCAAAAATCAAAAATGGAATGTGCAATTTGTAGGAATTAAAGCCATAATGACCCACCAAATATTTACTTTAACTAAAGAAGGCTACAGTTGTACAGAGCTGAAGTGAATATGATACACTATTGATAATAAAACTGAGGTCCTGCCCTCTATAAAAGTTAAGCTAATTATTATACACTTGCATATTCACTCAGGTTATTTATTATTTTCTGTTTAAAACCATTATTTTTATTGCAAAAGGGGCATAATTTTAGTCTCAGCCTATAAACCTTACTATAACTTATCTATATCTGCTAAGCCAGACTCGTTTTTGTCCCTTTAATAAGTATAGTAATTTACATTGGCTAATGGTATAACTGTGATAATTAGCATAATGTAGTTATATTCTTAACCACTGCCTTATTACAACAATTTTAAATCTTGTTATTTTTTCCTGGTGGAGCGGAGCTTATGATTATCCATTAGTTTTTCTTTTACTATATACAAAAAAAAAAAGAAAAGAAAAAAGAAAAAAAGAAGCCAAACTTTTGCTTGCTTGATTTCTCTTCTAGTTTCACCAGTCAGTGAAACTTTACATGTAGTATGTAGTTTGGAGATTATAATTGTGATTGGGTGGAATTTGATACTCTCACTTGTTTTTTCTGGTCCTAGATTTATTTGGGGTTTCTTCCTAAAATTTTTACTGCCAAGTTAATATGTGCTATTTTTTATAGCAAAGGGGAAATTTAGTCATTTTTTTGAATATTTCACTCATGTTTTTAACTCTACAGTGGTAGATAATTGCAGAGGGGAAGGTTCAATGTAAATAATTAAATTTATGAATAGAATTATAGTAAACTCCAGAATGATTATAAAAGCACTGCTTTTTAAACCAAATATTTGTGTATATTCCACATATCATTTATAGATGATTAATTTTCTAATAATCAGAGACTAATTGACTTCCCTTAAAACTAAAACCAGATTTAACTGTACCTTGGCCTTTGAAAGGGCCTCAGAATTTTTCTAAGACCTGACTGGAGCATGTACAGAGGGAAGCTTACCATTATGTTTACTCCACAAAGTTACCAAAGTTCTGAGTAATAGAACATTTTGATTATAGGAGAAGATAACTTGGCTCAATATGACAGATCTTCACTATCTAGTTGCCTGGTAGGGTGAATTTCTCAAGTGTTGTTAGTAAAAGCATATTCTAAAGGCATAAAATAAACTTGTAAGGCTAGGAAGGCCAGGTCTAGGAGGTGGACTGTATAGTTAAAATAATTGAAATGCAGAGTTTAAAATTTTTATTTTATTTAGAAGCCTGATAATTTGTATCCCAACTCACCAGAACCATTAATTAAATGGATCTGTTTTAAACACTGATCTTCCTCACTTGAGCACTGAAGTCAGTTCAAGTTCAGCTGTCTTCTGTCTTCCTCTTGGCCCAAATCAACAATGATCAGAAGACCTTCTAAGTTGTAAATTATTTTTAAAAATATTAAATTGTGTTCAATTTACTATATATAGTACAAGTTAACCAGAAAACATATTAATCAAATACTTTATTTCTAATTTTGACAGCTTTATTAATTTGGATAATTTGGTCAAAGAAATAAAAACACAAATGCAAAATACATGTGTTTTAACAATTTAAGACATTCAGAAGGAGATGATACTTTTTTCCTTTTAAGTTATCCCGAGGCAAATTATATTCCTCGTGTCTTTGATTCATGAAACTCTACTTGATATAGATATTATAAGGGGAAAAGGTACTTGTCCCACTATTTTTTGGATGCTAATCATGCCCATCTATGTAACTTCTGGAGGATTAAAAAAAAATTATCCAAGATTTTCATAGGTCAAATGATTGTATCCATTTTCTTTATTCTGTTTATCTTCCTGAAGTTGGTTCATAAAAGGTCACTACAAGTGCTATTAACAGCATAAACTGAGGCCATATCTGTGAAACACCTCTGGAAACTGTAAAGTGCCTCACAGATGCAGAACAATGAGAACCATAACAGTGGGTGTTGTGAACAAGGCTGGTGGTTGAATATTCTGCAAGCAAGACAGGAAACCAGGAAAGCAACTTTCCTGGGGAGACTGCCGGCCTAGTACTTTAGCTGTGAATTAATTTGAATCTGCTCATATGCTTTGCTGAGATCTTGCACATTGTTTGGCCCATTTCACTCTCTAATGACAGGTATGGTGAATGTTGATGGAGAACTTGCCAAACATGTCAGATTTCAAACCAACAGGTAGCCTGCCATTCTTGTCTCCAAAGAAATCTTTTTGCATGTTGATTTCATTTGTTTCGCCTCCTTCTGCAAAGCCCAACTGCAGGCTCATTCTTTTAAGAAAACCTCTTTTTCACAATTCTGACATGAAGGGCCATTGCCTGGGTTGCTCTTAATATTTGAGTTCTTATTTTGACAACAGATTTATTATCATTGTTGTGACATCTCTCTTTTTGCCTTCTGAAATCTTTACTTAGCCCTATATATTTTTAGGTAAATTTCATGTGTGTTTGCCTTTTATTTCCTTTCATATTATAAAATTCTCAAGGTCTACAACCACAACCTTATCTCTCTTTGGATTCTGCACTGTGCCCAGGATCCATGAAAATATATGATCAGTTCAGTTTTTGTTGATTTAATTTTGATCACTAAAGAAATATTCATAACATTTCTTGTGCTTAGAGAATACATATGACTTTTTTTCTTTAACAAAAGTTTACTTTTCATAGAAAGGATGGCATGTGGTATGGACAAAGAAAAGATGAAAAAGATTTTTTTCTACCATCCATTTTTCTGTTATATTTAGGATCTTAATATGGCTGTGCTTCATAGGTTGCTTCCATTCCCTGAAATCATATGAATAATATTGTGTGTGTAAAGATTTTTGTCTTATTTTAGTCTGTTATGTGTTGCTATAACAGAATACCTGGGTAATTTGTCAAGAAAAGAAATTTATTTCTCATGGTTCTAGAGTCTGGGACATCCAGGAATGAAAGGCCAAATCTGGTGAGGGCCTTCTTACTGTGTCATAAGATGGCAGATGGCATTACATGGTGAGAGAATGGGCATGTGTAAGCTCAAGCCTCTCTTCTTATTCTTATATTTGTTTTTGCTTTTGCAGTGCTGGTAATTGAACCCAGGGCCTCATGCATGCTAGACAAGCACCATACCACTGAGCTACCTCCCAAGCCCATCCATGGTCTTTGTGTGTGTGTTTCCTTTTCTGAGATACTGGGGATTGAATCCAGGGTGCCATGCATACTAGGCAAACACTCTACCACTGAGCTATACCCCAAGCCATTTTTATTTTATCTTGAGGCAAGTTCTCACTAAGCTACCAAGGCTGACCACAAACTTGGGATCTTCCTGCCTCAGCCTCCCAGTTTCTGGCACATTACAGGTATGTAAGCCACCATGCCTGACTGGCTTTCTTCTTATTATAAAGTCACTATTCCCTGAAACTCACTATTGGTGGCTGAATAAAATCTCTGAATGAACTGAGTAGTTCTGTTCATGTGTCTTCTCATTCCCTTGCCTCAAGTTTCTTTGACCTCTCTCCCACAGAATCTTGTTTCCCATACCACTATACCTATGGTCACACCCCAGACTGGCAGTTTTTCAACTGTGGTCTCTAGACCAACAGACATGACATCATCTGAGACTCACTAAAAATGCAAATTTGCAGGCTCAGCCCCCAAACTCTTGAATCAGAAGCTCTTGTCACTCCCTTTAATAAGCCTTCCAAGTGATTCTGAAAGCTGCTACCCTAGACCTTACTAATAACAATAACCCTACCCAGTCTATTACCCCAATTTCAAGCTCACTCTTCTCTGCTTATCATTCTAGATTTATAGCTCCTCACCTCTTTTTCTAGTATCTCAACTTTCCCCAAAGATCCATTTTCACCTCGTGTCATTTCTTCCTCTTGCTTCCTCACTACCCCTATTATAACTAGATTCGATAGTTCTTGATTATAATAATTAAGCCCATTACCACCTCTTTCCATCTTACCTGGTTCAGTTTCCACCTCAGGTAGATTAACCCTCCAGAGCACCCCTAAAGCATTCCCATTTGGAGAAAAACTTATATCCATGCCAATAATCCTGTTTTAACACTAACCACAACTGGACTCTTGTTGCAACCTGGAGATCTCAGTGTATTTCCTGTATTCAGTCACTCATATTTTTAAAGACAATATCTACACATTTCACCTACCTTCCTGTTGCTATGGTTGAGTTATCCCTTCCCTTCTAAAGTCCAGCCTCCAAGCTCCTCTACTGAATTCCATGTCCTTTCTTGTATTCGAGGAGATTTTTTTTTTTTTGGCAATTTTTTTTTCTCTTTCTAGTACTATCACTTGTTCCTTCTCTATGGGATCAGTTCATAAACAAAATAAATATTCTGTCATATTATCTTCACTAAAGATACTTTCTTACCTGAAAATACCTTATTACCCACTACCCCCATTTCTTTGATTTTTTAGGAATAAAAAAAGTTATGCGTGGTCATTGTCTCCTAATATTCTCTCTGGAACTCATACCAACCAGGTGTTTGCTCCCACTTTCCTGCCAAAACAATTCTTTTCAGTGTCACCATGAGCTCCATGTTTCTAAATCCAGTGACCAGTTCTCAGGCTCTTCAAGTGGCCTGCATGCAGTGTCTGACATCATTAACCAGCCCCCGGTTTTTGAAGCACTTTCTGCACTGGGCTGTCAGAAAGTCTGTCTCTTCCATTTTCCCCTTCTCACTGGCCATTTGCTAGCCCATCATCTTCTTGCCCTCTCCACATGGGCCTACCCATCCCCAGCTCAGCCCTAGCTCTCCTCACTCCTTTATCTTTAATGGCTCCCTAGGCAACACCATGCAGTGAATTCATGGACATACACACCATTGGAAATATGAGAACTCTAAAATGATGTCTCCATCCTTGCTACTTTCTGAATTCAGACCTGTTTGTTTACTTGATGTTGCCACTTGATTACCTAATAACTTTCATTAATTAATCAAGTTTCAAAGTGAAATTCAGATTTTTCCACTCTGCCTACCTGAAATCTTTGACACCTTTGTTAAAAGCAACTCCATCCTTCCATTTGCTTAGTTTCAACACTGTGTGGTTGTTTTGATTCACCCCAACCCCCCATTCTTTCTAGGCCTGTAACTATAGTAATATCAACTCTCTCTCCCAACAGTTTATATCCTGAATATGTTTGCTTCTTGCTCCCTTACTTCTACCTACCTGGTTCACCCTTGCTCCTTGTCTGGATTGTTGTAAGAACTTCCCAATGTGTCTCCCTGCCTCTGTCCTTTTCTCTGTCCTCCTATATGCTATTGTCAGCTTAGTCACTAGGAGAGTTTTATTAAAAAGTGAACTGTATCATGAAACTTCTCTGCTTGAAGCCCTCCGGACACTTTCAATCTCATTGGAGCAAAATCAGATTCTTCACTGTGGCCACATGACTCTATGTGATGCTGCTGCCTGTGCTTGCTGGCCTGTCTTCTTGCCCACCCACCTGCAGCCCTGCTGGTTCCTAGGCTGGGTCTCAGTAACTAAACCCAATCCTACTTCAGGATGCTGAATGCTCTTCCCAGAGATACCCACATCTCCCCGCTCCCTCACGTATTTACCCCTCCTTCCCTGACTACTCTACTTAAAATAATAATTTTCTACATACACTCACTCTTTCTTTTCCCCCAGCTTTTTTGGTTCGCTATGTCACTTTTCTTCTGACATATTATTTAGGCTAAACCACATGAAATTGTGCATAATGGTCATTTTTGTCCAACAAAAACTACCAGTGCATAGAGTTCAAACTAATTCATATTTCTTGTTAATTTGCAAGCTCTATGAGGAAAGAGGCTTTTTGCTTAATCTGTGGTCCCAGCTCATAGACTAATGCTTAGTACAAAACAAATACTTCATAGGAAGCTACGGTCAAAGAAATGAATGAATTAGCAGTATTTACAAGGTATCTATAATGTGGTATTCCTATTTCAAGTCTTGTATCCAATCTGCTTTCTGTTTTTCTTTCTGTTTAAAAATGAGTCACTCAGTGGTTGAGTGTCCCTGAGTTCAATCCCTGGTACCCCCAACCCCCTAAAAAAAGAGTCACTATCTCTTTCAACCAATAATTACATTAATATGAAGTGGGGGTTATTCAAGGGGAACAGAGTAACTCTTTGATATAGGCATGTAATAAACTCATATTTAATACACATTAGTAGTTGTAAATATGTCATATATATGACACATATTTATTTCACTAATTATACTTTATTTTTCCTAAGAACAATAACATAAACTTTCTATATCCTGAGCACATTTCATCTGGAAGTGAGTGATAAGCATGTTGTCAGGGCAAAGCTAGGATATTAGACTGTTGCCTTAAATAGTTGACAGAATGTTATTTCTCTCCAAATAAATCTAGACCAAGTTGGAAAGGAGAGGCTTTGGGATCATGAAAAGTATGGATATTGAGACCAAAATACCTTCTTTTAATTTTGCAGTTAAGAATATGCTTTGAAAAACCCAGCCTGGTCAGAAAGGACCTGAAATGTTTTAGCAGTGAATTTCAGCCATAAACCTTAAGCCTAGAACCATAGCATAGGGACAGTTCCCACCAGTCATAACTTGAGGTAAGTATGTGATTAGGACCACTTGTACGTAATCTGGGGGAACAATAATCAGAAATCACATTTAAAAAAAAAACTACAAAATATGTGACATCTGGTACTTAAATTTGCTACATACATTCTCTGAACAGGATAACTGAGGCAAAGAAAGGGAGCAGTATATGTCCAGGAGCACAGCACATACAGGGTGGCACACCTGGGATGGGAGCCCAAAAGTCCCACCTTCCTTCCTATTTTATGTTCAAAATATTGCAATCTGTTGCCTAGAGGATGATTAGTGGGTAGATCTGAGTACTTCACTTTTACTGCAGGAAAAGTAATGAAGAAAGGACATAGGCTGTGATGGAGACAAAATTTGTCTAAACACAGATATCTTTGGTTAATTAGTAAAATGGCACAGACTTTTATGAAAAACAAGATAGGCACATAAATCTCTTTCATAAGCGTTAAATATTTCAATATTCACTCATGAAAATCTTTAATGTAGTTCTCTTGTGTTTGTAGAAATGATTAACATTATGTTTGAAACACAATTTTTTTGCTACTGAGCTAACATTACGTTTTATCATTATATCTTTGAATACTTGTATTACTTATCTGACCTAGAACATTTCACATAAAAGAAAAGATAAGTTGGCAAAAGAACAGTTTGGTTCATAAAAAGATGTGATATCTGTAAAAACAGATATGATTAAAACAGTGTGTGCTGTTTAACTGAATTAGGAGTCATCACAGATAGCTCATCGAAGTCTCCCCATCACACAGAGGCAGTTAGCAAGGCAAATAGGACTCCAGGGTGCATTAAAAAAGGGAGAAAATAATGTGAAATATTAAGTTGATGGTATATCAAATAATGATACACTTTCATCTGTAATACCAGGTCTGATTTCACTCAGTGCATCTTAAAGACACGTCAAGCCAAGAATGAACATATCAGAGCAATGGGGGAAAGTGAAGAAATTGGGGATGAATTCATGTAAAGATAATTTATTTTCAAGAAATAAATTTTGATAAGTGGGAAGTTACTTTTCAAAATATCCCAATAAAGGACATTTTGGTAATTGAATGACTGATGCTGATATGTAATGAAAATTAAAAAGCTGAGAAGAGAAATGGGCCCATATGTTTAAAAGAAGTAATCTGGATTTATCCAAAAGGAGGTGCTGGTTAAAAAGAACTGAATAGAAGCATCAGTGATGCACAATTTCTGCGCTAGTGGTTTATTCTTCAGCAAGTTGTGAACTTGCCTTGGGACTATGTCCTCAATCAGTATATAACATTTATCGTAAGTTTATGCCCTTCTCTGGTGACACAAAAATATAAAATACTTTTTTGTTGTTGTCTTTTCCTAATTAACAAAAAAAATTGCCTGTGTGTTTTCACAGTATAAAAGAACATACTTATTATCCCAGAGGAATTTTATGCTTAGAGAATGTAGATGATCTAAAAGACTTTTTCTCTACCAGGGATACTTGGTGCCTATTACCTAGGAATAATGGCTAGAGCTCACTGTAGAAAGCCTGAGGCTTCCTCTAAGAAAAAGCAATGAAATTATTTTATTTTTCTTTTAATATAGTTGTCATTTTATAACATGTTGGATTTATGTAGTTTAACTTGGCATATAAATTTTATCTCATTTATCCTCATGTGCTTTGTAAAATGATTAACATTATCTTCATTTCACAAATGAAGAAGCAAAGCTTATAGTTGGAAAAATAAAAAGGAACTAGGATACAATAGTAGGGCTTTTACTATGAGCCTAGTTTACAGACTTCCCAATGGCATTAATTTGTAGAATACAAATGACAATGATAAGATAAACTTTACTCCCATTGCATAGGATCTGATCATTCTTTTCCTTTATTTTCTGCTTGTTCAAATAGGAAGAGATCTGTCTCATGGTCCAGCATTAATTTTAACTTCCTTCTGAAATAAGTATTCAACGTCACTAGAAACTGGACTTTGTATGTAATTTGAATGTGCATATTTCTAGCTGGACCACTGTGGGGTGTTTTCTTTCTCTGACTACTTCCAATTAAGTAACTAATTAACACTTTCATCTTTAACCATCTGTGTCTCTGGTCTTCTGAAAGTTCAAATAATTTTCTGCTTTTTCCACAGATTTGGAAAAGTAATCAGTAATCAGTCAGATTCAGAGATTTTGTTTGTTTGTTTCTTTTTCCAAAAGAGGTGAGTTAAAGACCCAGGTTTAGAGAGTTTGGAGAACCAACCGTATTTGCAAGTTTGGGTTAAAGGAATCGACTTAGAGAAAATATTATTTTAATACCAAACAGAGATATTCACAGAGGAGAGAGGAGCAGAAATAGAGTGGAAATAGAAGAACTGAATGGTGGAATCTAAACATTTTAGAGCTTTGAGTGGAACATTCTTTCCTCTCTTATATAATGTCACTTTGAAAAGGATTTGAGGCCTTGATTGCCTGTTTAGGACGTCAGAGTACTAAGCAAGGGTAGGGAAATTCAGGGTCCTATTCTGTCTTTGCTGAATACTATAGCTTTTTTCTACCCACAACCGGTAATTATAACGATTGGATAGATGAAAAAAAAAAGTTAGTTTTTTTTCCCCCTTGAGAATGCTTTTCTTTCAAAGATTCTGAGTTTGGAGAAGATCTTTAAAAGAAGGGGTACTAGACAGAAGAGTCTTTTTAAGTCCTTCTTATCCCAACATTTGAAAAAGCATTTTATTCATAATGCTTGCACTTTTTTTTTTTTTTTCAAAGGAGCCATTTAATTCATTATGGAGTAGTATGAAGCTGTTGAGGGAGATATAGCAGCTTGATTCATTTGAAATCACAGGACAAATAGACTTTAAAAAGCAAGTGCATCCATTTTGACACTAATTATGTGTCTTGTGCACATGCAGTGTCTCATGTCACAAATTGCTCTCATTCGCTTCTCACTGCAGAATGTCTCTGAAATGAGATGAGTAGAAAATGCCTTAAACAGGTGGGTGGGGAACAGGTCGGGGACTCTGTGGACTTTAGTGGGGGAGGAGTGGGGTGAGGAAGGGAAGAAAAAATGAAGACTTCTTCAAAGTCACTAGAGTTCATGAGGATTCCCATTTAACACTGACATTCAACCAGGCGTCAAAGTAGAATATATGGCTTTTCAAATACCATGTGTCCTCCCTATAATCATAACAGCAACAAAGCAAAGTCTAGTATATGCCTGCTGTCACACTAAGATCATTTTATTTGTATGTGGATTGTTGTCTTGTTTATAGTCCCATTTTACAGATGGAGAAAGTAAGGAAATTAAGGAATTTACCTAGAATATCATAACTAAAACTTGAGAGATTGAAGTCCAAGCAATCAGATTGCAGAGCCCTAGAACCCTCTCCCAGCACATGTGTATTAGAAACATTGATCTGCGTCTTTTCCACTCCTCCTCTTCAGTTCACTGCCTGAGTTCTGTAAAATGGTTTATGACAAACAAAGTTTCCTGAAGTCTACAGAATTAACCTGAGTTTGGCATCTTGCAATCCACTGTTGGATCTATTTAGCACAGGAGGAAAGCTTTATAAATGATGCAAGAGTTTCTTCGAGTTCTTTATAGAACAATTCGGATGGGGCTAAAAACAACCGAGAGGAGAGGAGAGAAACACACATTCATTTTCCCTGAATATGAACAAAAACAAAAGCATTTGCTTCATGGCGTGAATTGGAGGAAGCTTGTATTATGGAGCTGGTGCTTGTTGCCTGATAATGGACAAGATTAGCCTCGCTTTTCTGTAACTAAGCCTGTAATGGTGTCACAGCCTATTTGATGCCAATTGGTGTTCCTGGGGTCCTTGGTATAAAGCAACCTTTGCAAATGAGTAGTCAAAATGGTTGGAATAAGGAATAAAACCAGAGAGTAAAAAATGAATAGCTAATTCAACACTTAATTTCTTTTAATTTTGAGAGTCTTACATATGTGCTGCCACTATTAATGGGTAGGATGTTGATGATGGGGGAAGAGTTTTAAACTGTAAATTTATTTTCACCTGAGCTGCAGAATTCAAACCTGGCATGCCTTACACGTAATGCAGTTTGACAGTTCATTTGAAATAAATGTGCCGATAACCCTTAAAAGTGGTAATAAAATACTCTTTGCTCTACTGTACAGATGATTAATACCACTAAAGTAATTAAATTCCATTAGGCTGAGGTTCACATACCCAAGGAATTGGTGCCAGGATTTAGCCATTCTCTAGCGAGGACAAAAGACTAATGCCTTTTAAAGCCATGTTTCACCAGGAAAATCCCAGGGAAGTCTATATTAACTTAGGACATCTGCTTGTTGTGATTGTTTGAGGTATTGATGCATTGGATCATTAGCAGGGTAGCATGAACTAGTGTTTTCCTGTTGACAAGGATCTCTCACCAGGAGCTGCTAGCTTTCTGCAAGGGGAGAGAAAAAGCAAAGCAGGGCAGCCAAGTTGAGTCCCGTGAATGGCTTTGACTTACAGAATTATTGCTAACTGTATAGTCTCTGATGGTAGGAAACAGCATTTTGCCCCCAGCCATTTTTCCCAAGATCAAAGCCAAAGTAACTCTGTCTCCTGCTGTTTTGTAGCTGTAGATTCTTAAAGACTGGCATTATTGTCCTCGATGAACAGTTTGCCCCCTTTCAGATGGCTGCAGTAATGACCCACGGGGGAGGCAGTGGTTAGGCAGTGCTGACAATGTGACCAGGTGCTGCAGCATAAGCGTTTCATTAAATATTGAAGCAATGGTTTTCAGTTACAGTGGCAAAAAGGGAATTTGGTCTATGTCCAAATATGTGGCTATTTTTTTTCTTCAACCTCTTCTAATCACATTATTTTTTGCATGACCTTTCTGCTGGTAATTAGCTGCCATGCTGAAAAGCATTCTGGGTAACATATCTAAGGTAATTCCACATTCCACTTTACATGCTGGTAATCATTCTTAATGTATGAATGATTTATTTGCTGTGTTTTTTTGTCTTAAAATATGCAAACCATGGAAAAAAATCACCCTATGATTATTTAAGTTTTCAGGGGGATCCAATGAAAAAATCCTGAATTTTCAAGGGGAAGATAGTTTGCCAAAACTGAGAACAGGACACAAGCACATTCAAGAGTTAGATTATTTTTAAAGATGTGTTTCCTGTGAAAAATTGTTTGGTAGCTTCAGCACCCTGTTTCCGTTTGGAAAATATTAAACTTGTCTGTGTAATCTTTGAAATTCAATTCACGATAAAAGAACTATAGTCATGTCTCAAAGGAAGTAGTTGCCACTTTATATCAGAGTAGGATCTCCTCAACTTAGTGCAAAATGACTAACAAATTGTAACAGTGGCACGGCTGATGAGCCTGGGACATGTTCATGTCCTGTGACAAACTTCCACGTGACCTGAAGTTCTCCCATTCCAGAATTCTCTAAGAGAAAGTAACACTTCACACAGCCAAGCATTCATAAATTATTATAAAATACTGGGCACAGGAAGTGGACTTAGAACTTCTAGTGCCTGTTGGAGATTATCAAAGGCGAGCTACAACCAAAACTTCCCATACAAACAAAACCAAACAAAACAGAAATTCCACCTAGGAAAGCACATAGAATTGAACATTTTTTCCCTGCTTATCTCTATCTTGAAAGTCTCACCAATTGTTAACTGGTTTAAAGTTTAACATTTTCTGGAAAATCAAATAGGGTTTCTGCAGGACAAGTACAGTTTGCCATTTTTCCATATTTCAACCAACATCCTTTCCTTTCATCATTGAACAGACCTTTTGGGAACGTCTCTACCAAGTGTAAACTTGGTTAACTGTTAACTATATGTAATGTTACCATTCATCTGAGAGATAAGGCAGTCATATTTGGGTATTATATTTTAGATTAACCAAATTTGCCCATTAGGTCACCAACTCTTTGTAATTAATAACCCTACTACAGTACGATTTTGCTGTCAATTTTATTTGGTTTTTGTTTTACTTATAATAAGGAAGAAGGTCATTATAACCAATCTGTCAATCTCTCATTTTCTTTCTTGCTCCATTTTTATTATTCTCTTCATCCTCAAGTTCATAGAGGTCAAATGGATGTACTTCTAATGGAAAGAATGTATTGAAAAATGCTATTTACTGAATAAGGTTTTCATTTAATGACCAGTGTTGATAATATAAAATAACATTAAAAAAGAGAAACAAAAATTTCAACTATTTAAATTGATATTTCCTTTTGGTTGTGCTGTTTGGAACAGGGTAGGAAATTACTAACTTCTCTTCATTGATAACTCTTAAAATTTAGTAGGTTATATGGACTAGGAAAAGAATTGAGGCTGATGTTGATGGAAGCACATAATAATAATAATAATAAAGTAAGTAAATGCTGTATCAAACTTGTTTAAACCTATCCACCACCTGGCTAGTCCTTTCAAGTTGAAAATTGTCTGTAGTCCTGAGATAACAAGTGGGCAAGATTCTAGAGTTGCAGGATGAATACAAAAGGGATGGAAAGTGCCTGTACTGGTGCCATTGCTTACAGTGGACATAGCCAAAACAATTCCTAAAATTGTCCATGATACTCCCGAAACAGCATATTTCTCTAACTTTAAGTATTACGTGGGATAGTTTCTCTACTTCAAGAGTTTTCACAAGCAATGGTGACCCTCTCAAAATTTGGTATAGTGGGATTGAAATATTTTCAGAAAAGTTTATACACATTGAAAATCATTTTTAAAAATTAAGTTGACTGTTATGTTTTGGCACAATTTTCTCTTCATTTCTTCATAACAACTTGCACACAGTTTAAATTATTCCCCATTACTCAGCTGTATTGTTTGGGCTTCTTTGAAACACATGTATCTAAGGATAGAATCATGCCAGAGAATATGTTCAAGATAATGATGGCAAGAATAATGTAACCAAAAGGGAATTATTTTTGGAGTCTAGAGGAAAGATGAAGTTACCATCAGGTTCAAAACAGGGGCTATAGGTGCAGCTCAATGGTAGACCACTTGCCTAGCATGTGTGAAGCCCTGGGTTCAATCCCCAGCACCCTCCCTCTTTCCTTCCCTATATCAGATGCTTTTTTTTAGACTAGTAACTGAATGGCCTCTGTTCTGAATAAGATTGTGTTATAATAATAAAAATATGTTAAAAGCTTTATTTTTATTTTTAAGCATTCTCTCTTTATGATATGTGAGATTTTTTTAATCTTTGTGGAGTTCCTGATTTGTGATAGATGGCCTTAAAGATTCTAAAATCATCTGTATTAGGAGAAATGCCTCTATTAAGAGAACTTGTTTCAGGTTGCCAGTGTTTTAACATTATAAACCAATAAGCATTTATTAAGTAACTGTAAACATGGATCTCAGGACAATGGGAAACATTTTCTTTGGAAAATGTACCTGAAGTCTGACCTTTTTATTTATTGAGAGTCTTAGGGATGTTCTTCCTGAGAATGGGACATATCTTTTAGAGGATAAGTTATGGTTTGCCCTGTATGCTATAGGACACTGGTATCCTGTGAAAAACAGCAAAGCATCCCCCTGCAGAAATGGAATGATGGCACTCTAAATTGACACTCTAATTTTCTAATAAAATGTTCCCATTATAACTCTTCCTTCTAGGGCCAATGCCTTTTGAATCCTGATTTTTACTTTTTTAGGCTTTTGAACTATGTGCTCATGACAGAACAGTAATTTGACCAGCACAAGGACATTGCAAGGAAATTGCAGTTCAAGGAAAGTTTAAGATACTGTGTTCATTAAAGATTGGGAATTCCAGAGGATCCAGTGAGATAGAGGCAGCAGAAGAGCAGTGAGAGTTCTGGTGGTCCGTGCAGACAAGCCACAGAAGGACACAATGAAAGAAGACAGGAAGTAGAAGCAAGCAGTATCAATAATTGCTGATAAAAGGATCAGCCCCCTCTTCCCCCACCAGTTTGGGGGAATTAATTATAGGAACCATCTAGCAAAAACAAAGACAGAGTTCCAAATCAGCAGAAATTAGTTAATGGAGATGAAAAATACAGACAGTACCTGAGTAAGAAATTTCACAACTCCTTTCTCTAGAGCTGTCAATGTTAGGAGTGGCAGACATGCTGGCATCCTGGAATGTGAAGCGTCTACACTTGGCCTGGCAAGCAGACTAGAGATTTCCTTTCTTGTTTTGTCTTCTTCTGGGGCCACTTTAATCATTACAGTGTCAGACGAGGAGCTAAGGGAAAGGCGCTTGGTATTTTTAAGTCCTAAGCATTGTTTCCAGGACTTCACAAATACCATGTGATTTAATACTCTCAAAGTCAGGCAGGTAGCACCAGTAAGTGGAACCTTGGCATCTGTAAATGAGTCATTCGCCCTTAGCACTCCTAATGAGTCACTCTAAAGGTTGGCTATACCTAGGACTTTTCATTATACTGAAAAGGGGGTCTGCATTGCTCTGGGATGCTCATCGGCAGGGGTCATTACTCAGTGAATGCAAACTATGACATCTGTACCTTAACATGACTTTATTATTCCCTGCTCCTCACCCCCATTTTTGTGATTG
This sequence comes from Glaucomys volans, assembly GCA_020662805.1. Taxonomy (NCBI): domain Eukaryota; kingdom Metazoa; phylum Chordata; class Mammalia; order Rodentia; family Sciuridae; genus Glaucomys; species Glaucomys volans. The sequence goes on from JAJEJO010000815.1 coordinate 1,055,882, forward strand.
TAAAAAAACAAAAACAAAACAAAACAAAACCCAAAAAAACAAAAAAGAAAAACTTTATTCATAGAAAGTTGGGTGCTGGTAGAAGTGAAGAAGTCTAAGAAAAAAAGATGGTTCTTACCTAGAGAATTAGAAGTTCTGGGTACATTTCAGATTGCAGTGTTGCCTTTATCTGTGGCTGAAATCTGTGACTGACAGACCCACTGTATGCACTGAAAAGAAAGAAGAAAACTGACTCATGAGGCAGTTTCTAAGAGTCCAAAACTATTCTTCACATAAAGGGGAAATTTCAGAGAAACTTACAAATGGTAGAATTCATTTAAATAGTTTCATAAATGACTTAAAGCATGTGTTTATTGGCTTGTTTAGAGATATGAGAGAGCTGATAATTTTTTTCTCTTATGTTATTGCATTTCATGAGGGAAATTATATACTATAGTGGTATTTGGAAATTTAAAGATTTGAGGACAACTTAGGTTATAGCCCCCATAATGTCAACAGTATCCTAGTATATCCTAGTATCCCAGTATCCTAGTATAATATTAACTTCATTTTATAAATAAGGTAACTAAGGCACCAAAAAGTTAAAACAAACCAAAAGCACATAAGTAGCCTAGGGGAGCTGAGATAAATTTGCCTTTTCTGCATTAAAATTTTAAAATAAAAATCTTTAAATTCATTTGCATCAGGCAGAGATGAGTCATGTAACAAGCAGGTTGCATATGCCTTTTCAAAATTTTGGATCTACTTGAATCAGTTTCTTAGACTCAATCCCATAGGTCTAAGAACTGTCTGAGAAAGTCTTCTCTATTTTGAAAATTCCTTGTGATCCTTGACAGGCTGTGAACTGGACTGCTCCAAGTTAAAGAGAAACACCCAGGGTGGGCTGGAGCCAACCAGCACTGGCTCACAAAAACCAGCTGGGAGAGCAGGGCTAGGTGGTAGGGACACAGGCAGGAGGATGACAAATTTGAGACCAACCTGGGCAATTTAGCAAGACCTTGTTTAAAAATACAAAGTAAAAGAGGCTGGGGTTGTAACTCAGTACCCCTGGATTCAATCTCCAGAACCACCAAAAAAAAAAAAAAAAAAAAAAAAGTGAAATCGTCAACAATTTTGTGAACTCAGTGTTAAAAACAGCCATTATTAAAAATTAGGTTACTATACCTACATTAAACCAAAATGTAATAGGTACTCGAAATTACTTTATGAGCTTCTACTATTATCTATGGCCTTGAAGTCATTTGTATCTATTGTATCTGAATGGTGAAAATACTATACAATGATGTGCTACTGCTTATCACTTTTCTTATTCTATATTTAGTATCATCTTATTGGTAACATGAAATCAGCCACGGTGGGAGTATTTATATTTTGAAAACTGGCAAATATTACAATCAGGACATTTTTCCTCTCTCTGAGGGATAGCTGTTCAACATATGCTCTTTTTTAAAAAACAGTTTACAAATGTTTAATTGTAATTCTTTTAAGCATTCCTGTAACCAAAGCAACCTCAGCCACACTTAGTCTATAGTATCTTCCATCTCCTCAATCTCTTGTCCATTTTGTTTTCAGTGGCTGAGATATTTGGATTGAAGGTAGGTTTAGAAAAGTAGATAAGCAAACATCTTATTGCTCAAAAGTACTTCCAGTAAAAGGAAGGGAAGTGAAGAAAATTTGGAAAACTCATGTGGAAGACACAAGTTTTCTTGAAATTTTACCTACATGTAAGTGTGGAAAGAAGTCAAGATTGAATTTTTCCACCTATCAGGGAAATCAACAAACACATCCTAAGACAGGAGGGGGAAGTTCATTTATAATGAATTTGATCAACTGTGGTTCCTAGGGCCCCAAAGTATTCTTCAAGGTTATCAGTACTTAAAAATGGAAATGGAGAAGGCAGAGACGGACATATGACTACATACAGCAGTCACCTTGTCAACCAACAAACAGTTGCTCAGAAGAAAATGTAAGGAGGACAAGAACCTGTTCCTGGGGGCCAAGCTGCTGTAGCTTGGGTTCTTGGATCTTTCTGACTCCATGAAATTTGTTTCAACTTTGATCAGTTACAGGTACAGGGAGGCAAAGGGTTTGGTTTTGTTGTTTTGGTCTCAAGGGGCACGTTTGCAGCTTTGAAATCCTTTTACATTTTCATTCTTCAGGCCTATGATTCAGTGCAGATTTATATTTCCATGTTATTATGGGTAGGAGGGGCTCTGTCTCCTTGAAAGCAATGGCATGTGATTGCTTACTCCATTACTTTCGGTGGGACTCAGTCGTTGCCATCCTCAGGGACTCAATCCCATTGAAAGTAATAGTCTGAGACTGCCCACATGGTTACGTGCATTCAGTTGGGCTGAATTTATACCCATTGGTGTGGGCCAGCCACAGAAATCTCACTTTTGAGAGATAGAGAGTTGGTAAAGTTTTTAGCCAGCAGTTGGAAACTTTGCTGCTTGTTTGGAGAGTGTATTCTTCCTATTTATAATATCCTCTTCTTAATGGTGAAGTGTTTTAACATTTAGCTTCTGAACTATTAGAGAAATTCATAACATTTCAGGAAAATTGTTTTTGAACTTTAATTCTTTATTATATTCAGGCATTTCAAGACAGAGTTTTTGCTTGGACATTAATTACTATCATGTTCTTAGAATAATTTCAACTCCACGTCTATTACTGGAGAGAAAATTCACACCATCTCGTTTTAGATGAGGAGACTGAAGTTTAAGGTAATTTGACATGGTCAAGGTCACAATGCAGGCTGATGGCAAAGCAGCGACCAGAACAGCACCCTGCAGAATTATCTAGTTCCATTTAAATCTTTAGAATTAGACTATTTTTATACCGAGGCATACTAATGGAGTTATTTCAGGACAAATTACACATTGCTATTTACACTTAAATAATAATACATTTTAATTTTATTCCATAAAATAATCATGAAGATCCTGTTAATATAAAATACGCTTTTGGTGAAATTATTCATGGGATGGGTGAGTGGGGTGGAGAAAAAAGGTATTGCACAGGAGTCTGTATGAAGTAGTGTTAGAAAGCTATTCCATAGCCGCCAGCTTACCTTTTATATAACTTTGCTCCTGTATTTATATCTGAGTTTGGAAATGCAGCACAGTTTTAAAATTTCTGCACTGTTACCAGATTGTTAAAATGTCTAATCTTGGTACAGTGCTTTAAAAAAAATGTGTTTTTTTGTTGAAATTTCAATAAAATTAGCAAAGTGTTATTTTATATTTAGTTGATATTACAGCTAAAACTTGCACAGACCTTAGTTTATATAGCAAAATAAAAGACTTAATAAGATCACTATTTTTCAATTCATATCTTCTCATGAAGGCTAATCATTCATGAGTTGAAGATATTTATTTTTATTAGCAGTACTAGTAATGGAAGGTATTGGATAGTCGTAGATGTTGATGTAAAAAGAATTCAAACCTTTGTCAATTACATAGTGAACATGAGAAATTAGCTTTAAAAATAATAACAGAATTATAATTTCACTCATTGCCAGAATTATTGATGTAAGTGTTACCAATGTATAGATTCTGACCACATAAACATGTATAATGCATATCTTAACTAGTATTTGGATAGACAATAGAATTATAAATATATTAGTTATGTTGCACTGGGAATCTGGTGTAACATGAGGGTGTAAATATGGATATTCTCTAAAATCTCTTCTCTTTCTAAACTCTATGATTATGTGATTTCAAATATATAAATTTCAGTTAGAGAGCTAACTTTCTTTTTGTCATATAACCATATTTTAATCTCCAACAAGTTTGTTAAGTTAGCTACCATAACATAAAAACAATCTGTGCCCTTAGAAGTCAGGGTAGTGACTGCTTTGGAGTGAGGGTGGTAGCAATGAGTGGGTGTGGAGAGGGTGACTTTGGAGACTGTGAACCTTGTGCTTCTTGATTTAGGTGCTGGTTACATGATTGTGTTGCATTTGTGAAAACTCATCAAGCTGTACATTTTTCTGCAAATATACTTGAATACAAAGTTTTAAAATGATGTACATATTTAAGGAGTATAACTTCTACATTTTTAAAAATCTGACATTCTAAGACACTTATTTCCTTTTAAAAGTACATTTTAGAGTTTGTTTGAATGGGCTTATTTTCCTTGTAATAGTAAAGTCAAGGTTGACAAACTGTGGCCTCTAGGGAAAATCAGCTGGTGCTTTGTTGTATAGCTTAAGAGATAAGGTTTTTGTTTGTTTGTTTGTTTTTACATTTTTAAATGATTGAAAAAATCTAAAGGACAATAATATTTCATGACACATGAAAATGATTATGACATTTAAGTTTCAGTGTCAAAAGTACAGTTTAATTGGAATATAGCCATGCCTATTTGTTTCTGTATTTTATTCATTTTGATCTGTTTTATCTCATTTAGCTGCTTTTGTACCACAAAAGCAGGCCTAAAATCTTTACTATCTGGCCTTTTTTTTTTTCCCTCCTAGGTACCAGGGATTGAACTCAGGGGCACTCAAGCACTGAGCTGCATCCCCTGCCCTTTTTTTTTTTTGTATTTTTATTCAGAGACAGGGTCTCACTGAGTTCCAGCTGCTGGGATTACAGGCATATGTCACCATGCCCAGCTTACTATTTGGTCTTTTAAGAAAACATTTTGCCAACTGCTAGTAAAAAAGTCAACCTTGTGGTCAAGGGTAGATTAATACTATTATAATTTAAATGGTGTATGAAATTATGCACCAAATGGTATCAACTAACTCAAATGTTACCCACCCTCACCCAGGTAGTTTTTGAGCCTAAATTCATTGTTCATCAGCATCATGAAAGCAAAACCAGTAAAGCCAGCAACGACATTGAAAAGATACTTTCCTTACTTTCCCTCATGCTTTTTCCCTGCCAGTTTTCAGTACCATTATGGAGCCAGTCTATCTGTGCCTTCCCAAAATGCCTGCTGACTCAATTTATGTCCTTCAGCTGTCAACTGGTAGTCTGGTGAATATTTTGCAGTCTTCATGTGGAATCACACCTGCCTTTGTCTTCAAGGAGTGAAGTGTTGATTTGTCAGGAGGACGCTTTGACCTCCAAATATCTGTTGAAAATTTCTTCAGTTAACTGTGTGCTTGTTAAGGCCATTTCCCCCACTGGTATCAGCCATCTGAGATTTCCAGGTGCCTCTATGGGCAATTGTTCTCATACTGTGTCTCCTTGTTCTAGTATCCACTTTGTGTCCTTGGATATGGTCAATACTAGTGATATAACCCATTTTACTTGTCATTTTGCTGTTGAGAATCTTTGAGAAATAAGGAGTATTCTAAGAGAGCAGGACCCAAGAAGGACAAAATCATATGCTGCCAGATGCTGGAATGATCAGGACTATAGTTTTTTTATTTTTTATTTTTTCTTCAGTATTTTAAAAACAATTCTGAATTTCTTTTCTTTTCTTTCTTTCTTTCTTTCTTTCTTTTTTTTTTTTTGCATTGTGGGAAGAGGGTGACAAAGAGTTTATAATTCAGATCCATCTGAAAAAAGAGTAGTGTGTGAACCAACCACTCCAAACTGGAACTTTGCCATGATTCTATAAGTCCCTCTCCCTTTATTTATTTTTTGCCTTAACTTGTTCCTATTTGTGTGTAGAATGAGATATTGTGGCCCTTGGGCCATTTGTCATAAGTGGCCACTATGCCACTGTGCACTCAGAAACAAGGGAGATAGCATATTGTGATGATTATGAACAAGACCTGTAGTTTCTGGGTTGAAACATATTCTCCACTTCCTGGCTGTGTGTCCCTGGCAGGTTACAGGTTCCCCATCTATAAGGTGGGGGTTAAATGAGTTAATAAAATTTCTTTGAGGCCTGGCGCAGGTGGCACATGCCTGTAATCCCAGCGGCTCTGGAGGCTGAGGCAGGATGATCACAAGTTCAAAGCCAGTCTCAGCAACTTAGTGAGGCACTTGGTAACTCAGTGAGACCCTGTCTCTAATAAAATATTTAAAAAGGGCTGGGGTTGTGGCTCACTGGTTGAGTACCCCTGGGTTCAACCTCCAGTACCAAAAGAAAAAAAAAAGTTATTTGAAAGGTATTTAGCTAATATTAATGATTTTATCAGTATCTCTCAGAAGCTACAAAAGGAGGCCCTAGTAGAATAGTGGGTGCCTGTATAGAAATAAAGTGGAATTAATAATGTATAAAATAACTCCAAATCAACATTTTCCCTTTTCCCTAAAATTCAACTATTCTTCAACATCTTAAAAAAAAAATAACTTTCTGTGAATGATATTATCTTTAAAAGTTGCAACCTACAATATTTTGGGACTTGCTCAATATCTCCAGTCCATTCATTTATTGAACAAATAGTGTGGAGTACCTACTGAGGGCAGGATCCTTGCTAGCCCCTGGGACTGCATCAATGAGGAAAGACACGTGTGGTTCTAGAGAAGAAAACAAGCAACTAAATAAAACTAAAGAAGAAAATGTTGTGCTTAAGTTTGTAGAAGGAGAAATAGAGTTTTGAACAAGAGAACTTCAAAGAGAAATATGCTTTGGACAGAATGATGGGAGAGACAATTAAGCTCAGATCTGAAGGGTGAAAAAGGACTCGCTCTTCTGCCTCTAAAAAACCGTTCCAGGTACACTGAATAGTACTTCTGAAATAGGTAGAAACTATTAGTCCTATTTTGAAGAACCCAAAGTGGATTTGAAACTTGATGTGCAGGGTGTAGACTAGAAAAGAGGTGATCATGGGGAAGTAGGCCCCAGACATATCTGGCAAGGTTGGACTGCTATTTGATTTCTGGTTTGTTTCTCAAAGGTCTGATGGCTGCTGTCCAGAGAATAACAGGGCCAGGGCTGAATTCAGAATTATAGTTAGAAGGTTGCTGCAGTAGTCCACATGGTACAGGTTATATAGCTGGATCATTGTGTGGTGTGTGTGTATCTGTGGCTTGGGGTTTTTAGTTATCAAATCATGCAGGGAATTCAAATTACCACCATGAAGGAACTTATATACACTATGTATCTAAAATAAATATTATAAACACATATTTTTATGTCTTTATAAAAGATAAAATGCCTTCAAATGAAAAGTATGTAATGTCATTTACCATGTGTTCAGTTTAGGATTATTATTTAGCCTGTTAAGAATATTTATTTTCGTATGTCAAACTTTTAAAAAAATCATTTCCAGGAAAAAAAGATTATTTATTTTATCCCTCTAAACCTTTATTTCCATTCAGAGTAACCTTACTTGTTTTCCTTTTGTAAGTGAAAATCAACATTAATAGGCATATCTGTGAGATTTTAAAATGTAGCAGGGATAATGGTTATTGAAATGAATGTCGGGTAGAATTGGGTGGAAGTGGCCCAGATAGAAGTACCTCAGCTATATTCTGCTCAGGTAGTGTGATACTATTGAAATTTCACATCTCTCTGGGGGTTTTTCTCCAATAAGCTTCCTGGCTTAGAAACTCATGATGTGAATTTTTGATAGCAAAATTAGAAAACAAAGTGCCTTTCCCTTTAAAAATAAATTTTGAATTCAAAAAGTGATCTGGCTAGACACTTGTATAAGCTGACTTTACATTCATGGCAAATGAGTATAACATAGACAAGAAGTTTCACCTGATTCTTCATTAATATGATTATGTCCAGAGTTGGTGATGAAGTGGGACAGGTTCTGAACCTGCCTATTCTAACTAATTTATTCCACAATGAGAACCAAGTCAACTGTATCCACAGGTGAGCTAGCCAGGCCACCTAGGAGAAGTGCATACTTGTCCTGAAATAGCCCCTTACCTTAGGAATGGGGCACAACATCCAAAGTGAGTCAAGTTATTCAACCTGGATCTGACTTTCCCCCAGTCCCTCCCTCCTTTGTCCAGGGCTAATGCAGACAAATGCTCTAATCCTCCCATCCCCAGGTTGGCAGTTTGCCAGCTGCGCGGACATTAGCTCCTCATTAGCACCTTGTCATCTGCCCACAAATCCACATCCCAGAACAAAAGTAAAGTGGCCAGTCCCATTTGAAGCTTTGACCATTGAAAAGAATGAATGTCAGTCCATGGGGTTGCTTAGGATTTTATGAGTTAGGAGTAAAAGAGAAATTCATATGTTATTTAGATGTAAGAGATCAGTGGGCATGCTGGTCAGCAGATTATTTAATCATGTAAGACATCCTAGTATACTTTTTACAAATTGAGTTTCCAAAACTTGCCTCTTCTTTCCAAATCAATTGGAGATAGTCTTTTCTTTTTTCTCTAGAATATTTTTTTATTGATTTTTATTATTATTAATAAGAACATTACAAGATTGCAAGTAATACAAAAGAGAGATGCTCTGAGAAGTCACTCTGAGATGTACTGAGTAAGCAGAGGAGTTTAGGTTGATCTAAAATTCTCTACAATGTTGAACAAATGGAGACTATTTTATAAACAAAATATTCTCATTAATACCCCCCACACACTTTTTATTGTTGTTCATAGATCCTATTTCAGTCATTCTGTGATTGCAAAATGTGTTTATCTAGGAACATGTGCATCAGTAAGAGCTTTGCAGATAATATCCCTGAATCTGTCTTTGTGGTCATTTCAGCCATTTGAGCCATCAATTTTGGTCACCACGTAAGCTAATCCTTTGGATCAATGCACAGCTAGCTGAAAAAGGGTTGAGAATGCTGAATGAAGTGTCTTGCATTTGATTTTATCTCCACATGTAGAAATAGCTCAGTAACATTTCTTTTACTTCTGTAGACATGTTTTTACCCTCTTCCACACCCTGGCACTAGTAGAACTCAGCTGTTGATGGAGCAGTTGGTGCGAGTTTGAGATGTCAAAGGATTTCTACCATTGTCTGGCATACTACCTTACTACCTTACTAGCTAGTGCTTTAAATGGCTACTTTGCTCTCTGTCTGTTGGTTAAGGCCTTGGATGTGTCTTTAAAAGAAATAGAACGTTTCTGCTGATTTAAAAGAAAAAACCCTTTAGAACCTTACATTTTCACCTTTGCTTTTATCCACTCAAGGTATGAGAATTAAATAATACGGGGGAGGAAAAATATTTTTCCTTCTTCCCATCTTAGTTTCTTTGGTTGTAACAACAACAACAACAAAATGGATTAACAGGAGAAAAGCATACTGTTTATTTAATGTGAGTTTTATAAGGAAATGGAGATCCAAAGAAATAGTCAGTGAATCTTAGTGTTTATGGTTTAATAAAGAGTGGACAGCCCTGGAGAGCTGTAATTGGCAAAGGGGGAGATGGTCTAATAATAAATTAGAGGGGAGCTTAGCAATACCTGTTTATTCAGAGTCTTCTCTGTGACCCTGTGTCTTCAGTGATAAGGATTCTCCTTTCCTCTGGGTATAGGGAGGACACCTGTCCCAAGAGGGTCATATGACCTGCTTCCAGAAAGGTCAGAAAATCCTTCCTAGCTTTCATGACCTGCTGCAGGGAAAAGGGCAGGGGAAGGTCAGAGAAACTTGTATACACATGCTATTTCTGAAATTTCTCCACCTTAAAATATTCAGTATGTCAAGGTGTCATATTTTGGAGTAGCATGTCTTAAATACCATCAATGACTAAGAGAGTATTGGTTAATTGCTATGTTTTGCAATTTGCACTTCAATTCCACTCAGTTCAAATTTCTGTACCACCGAGTTAAGTTTTAGTGCTGATCTACTTCGGTACTTTGAATCTTTACCAATCTGTACCTTCATACCCAGTCACACAAATTGATTCTATAAGAAATGACATAGTGATGAGATTGGTCCGTGTCCCAAAGCAGTCTACTTTATTGGGATGAATGTATTAAACCCATACTGTCTGCAGAAGATGAGCTCGTACCTTCCAGATCACCAATAGATTTTAGGGTGTGTATAATAGATTCATCTGAAATACAGAGTGTCCAGGATGGGAAGATGCCATGTTTTACATCCTAAAAATGTTCAAAAGGGGAAAACAACTATGAGTTGGGACAGTTTTAATTACCTTCTAGAATCTAAAGGCTACTTCTGATCACTTCTTAAAATCACTTCTGGCTCTATGTTAAGTCATATGTTCCACAGCTCTTATTCAAATTTTAATATTTGTCCTCTGTTTGAGTCTTTAACTACAGGGACATCCAGGATCCTTTTGGACATGGGCCATTAATGTATGTTGCAAGTTATATTTCTTTAAAACTTATATTTTTCAAAAATTAATTAAAGAAATTAATATGATGTATGAGATCTACTGAAGAAGTGATGTTTATGGTTACCAAGAGCATCCAAATAAAATCTGGTCCTCAGGCTTATTGTATTGCTTTTTGAAAAGTATAGGCCCTCTAGTATCATACTTGAATAGAATATTATGACTTGGTTATCTACTTTCTGTTCAAATATATATATTGACAAGGAAACCAAGATATATAGCATTCACAATTTGAGCTTTCAAATTCAGAAGTATGGTTATCACACACATACTTCATAACTCAGCAATGCATAAAAAGTATTTAAATAATAGATCGAGATGACAGATGTCATAAACATATATGAAATGGATATAGTCATACCTGGCAAGTTTTGAGATGTGGTTTCAATCACAGTATTTTTTTTGATTTTTATATATGATCTTAGGCAATTTTAAATTAAGGCAAGCGTCACCTTTAATTTATTGTCAGGTGGAAAGCACACTTATTTTGTACTCTAAGGATTTATTCAACTTAACTCTGTAATTGCTAGCAATATACAAGCTCATTATATCACAATTTAGTATATCTGATGCCAGCTGTTATGGAGTTAATGGCAAAGTCGAAAGAAATGACATAAAGCACACTCTCATGTTTAGTGCAACCATCTAATATTACTGTTAAAATCTCCAGTCGACACGGGAGTTCACTTGAGTATTGTTTTTTACTGTTGTCAGTGTGAAAAAAATAAGATTTTTCCCCCACCAAACATCGCATTTGATAATTGGTTAAACACTAAACTTTTTCCTGTCTTGTAATGTATGAAAAACCTTTCATACATATTTTCTTATTCTGAAAGTTATTTTTGGCAAAGCTGCAATTTCAGAAACTGTTTTCTTTTCATTGAAATGAGGTTTGAGAGGTGTCTGTGTAAAAAAAAAAATAAGAAGCAAATATGTTTTTAATTGGGTTATGTGTCACTCAGTATTTTCCCTTCCTGTATGTAAGTGGATATTTCCGACATATTTCAACAGAGCCTGTGGTTCTTAGGGGAACAAAACCAAGATAAAAGCAGCATAACACCCAATATGAATTCAATAGCAAAATTCAGAAATTAAAGAAAAAAGATTTTCCTGCATTGTAAGGAATTGCATATAAATAAGATTTTATATATGGTGGTGTCTATGCTATTAATAACTATGATTGCTATTATTATTTTCACAATTTTGATACAACAGATCAGTGTTCTTTGTAGTTCTGGCATCCCCATGTAAAGCAATTGGTATGTTTATGTTACCTGTGATGCACTTTTAAAATCATGATTGCAAAATTTTCTTGGTTTGAATTATGTAACTTTTTTGCTAAATATATTATTTCTGAAGTACACAAAATGCAGGGCTTGATATATTTCTTAAAATTGAACAGATGCTGAAATAGGAAACAAGAAACTATTTCTATTTGTGGGAACACTTAAACTGGTCCTCACCCTCTCCTGAAGTGATACATTGAAACCAATAATGTTTACACATTTTGTGAATTTGTGTGTTTAACTTGGGAAAAAACTCACTCTTCTTCAACGTGTGACAGGTAAAAAGAGAAAAATGCGTTTCCAGGAAACAATCCACTAGTAATTTAGTCCAGCTATTTTCAGTACTTAACTTTTGTATTTTTTTTCTTAAGTTCACTACGATATGACATTTCATTATTAGATTTAAAAAAAAATAGTCACTCACCAGATATTAAAGGATGCAATTGGTTTCAGTTCAGGCAGGTTTTAACTGCGTTTTAATTAGCTTAAAACATATGCTTCCATTTATCGTATTACGTGGAGTACATCCTATCCCATTTAGCTGAGCATTGAGGACTATTGTACAATATTGTGCTCAGGCTAAAACAATGAAATACTAATTGGATCCAGTAAAATAACTGTAACATTTCCGATTCCTATTAGGCAGGTTACGTAAATTAGGCTAATATAAAATGGTGCTTAATAGAATTGCAAATATGGTGTGATGATACATTCAGACAGGAAAGACAGTGAAAGGGGATTTTGGAGGAAATCAAATACATTTGCATTACAATAAAACATTTCCTGCTGTGAGGGCTCTTGCAATGCTGGAAAAAGCACCACTCCGGCACCACTCCCTCTTATTTACATAGGAATGCCATCCCAACCTCTTCCAGTTCCTATGAACAGTTGTCTGTCAGTAACAGAGAATAACGTGCAGTTTTAAGTCTGTTGATGAATATAGTCCTTTTATTATTTCGTCGGGCATCACATCTGAGATCTTTATATTGCAATGAGGGAATGTTTTTCTTTATATACAGAATGCCTTTTTATGATGGGAATGTGCTGTTGAGGCTTTAAAAACTGACTGTAATCATTGGATTGGATTGATATTTCTTATTTGAGCTACAAAATGTCTTGTATTTATTTCCTTTTTTCTTTTAAATTATTAGTCACAGGGGCTGGATATTTGGGATATTTGTGTACACTTTAATCATCCTGAAATGGATTAGAAAGGAAAGTCAGGGTATCTTCTCCCTTCTATGTCTGGGCCCCCTTGGACTTTCTTGTAAGCTTGAATAACGGTACTGTGTAATATTTTTAATGAAGAAATTTAAGAAACTGACACCAAGGTGCAGAACGATAGAGTGATCCTTTTTCTAAAATCCTTTCGAGGCAACACTAATTTTGTCTTTGTTCATTAGCAGTACCCATGGTGAGTTTGCTTCTGTATTTTTGACAAATCCAGAGCTCTTTCTGGGCTGAAAGGTGTTTCTGGGGAGGAGATATTTGAAGCTGTCCCTCAAAGGAAAAGTTGCCCAATGAAGTGGGAAAGGGACTACATTTTTCCCTTGCAAATACACTGATAAAAGAGCTTTCTACTGAACTCACAAGCACCCTTGAACCTTTCAGTTTGCTCCCAGCGCTCAGATCGCAGTGTTTCTGTGAAATGGCAGAGAGAGAAGACCATTCTGGGGCCTAGCATGCAAATGAGCAAGCCACGTAAAGGAAAAGAAAATTTAAATCCCATCTATTGTATTCTAAGCAGGTTGCTAGCAAGCTTTTGTGGAGCTGGTATAAAAATGAATCTCATCTCCTTCCTGGCATGAAAACTAAAAACATACTTTATTTCCTCACTCACAGCAGCAATTTTTATGCAGTTTTATCTTCAAAAAAGGGTTTTGTTTTTCCTAGGAGTTTAGTGTAACATTTTCATTCATGATGCAAATTATTTTATCTGCGTCTGTGCCTCTGATTTAGACCTTAATCTCCCGGAGATCTTTAGTTGTGGAATTTGTCACTTTATTTATATTCACAGGTAGTCCTCCCCCTCTTTTCAAAAGTGTTGGAATTAATACTGTTTGCTCAAAGGAACAGTGATTTTTTAAAGGCACTACATCGTATGGGGCATACTTTCCTGGTGAAGCAAAGCAAGGGAAAATCCTCTAGATTCAAATTCCCTTCTCTTTCAGCTGTGAAGAAAAGGATTTTCATCTAGATGTAAAAGATGGTAATTGTACAATAAAGGAGGGGTTCTGGCCAGTAGGAATGTGCTTGGGGGACCTGAAAAGAGGGGCACCAGGGGCAAAAAATGGTCACTAGCCCAGAAGACCAGACTTAGGAGCTGCATGACTACCCACGCAAAGCAAAATGGTCCTCCAGCTGCCTAGGTGCATTGCCCACCAAACCCGATAACCTGTCTGGCTGGGCCCCCCATTGTATTGATCAGGAAAAATTAAACTGATTGATTTGTTTCAGTCTCCTTTCATACAGGGAGAGTGTGGGAACCTTCACATCTGTTTGCTTCCTTCTTTCCTGCTCTCTCATTTCCTTTTCCCCTGTCACCTTTTTAAAAATCCTGGTGCAACATAATTTCATATCAGACAAAGGATAACTAACCATATTGTTCAAAGAAGGTTTCTGTTTTTTTTTTAAGGTGTAAGTAACTTTAAAATCTTAATATTGAAATGATGATTGACTTGAGAATTATTTGGAAGTTGCAAAATTAGTACAGAGAGATCCCTTGTACTCTTTACCTGTTTCTTGTATTGGTAACATATGACATAATCCTAGTATGGGGTCAAACCCTGCAAACAGAAACTGACCATAGATGGACCTTGCTCAGACTTCACTAGTTTTACAGGTATCCATTTGTATTTGTGTGTGTTCGGTTTCAAGCAAGTTTATCATGTAACTTTTCTTTTTTATGGCTTAATCATAGCTTTGTGGAAAAAAAAATTGTGATAATATTTCACAAAATCTCTCATTATTTCAACATTGAATGATAGTAAAAACAAATTGTTATTATTTTGCTGTTTGTTTTTAATAAAATGGACTCTTCCCAGACATAAGGAACATAAAATGTTTAGGTGCAAAAGTGGTACTAAATTTGCTAGATACAACCAAGATAAAAGCCCAGGTAGTTAATTAATATAATTAGATTTTTATCACAACTCAAACATTAATTTTTTATTACACTTAGAATTATAATTTTTAACCTCTCACACATACATGTGCATACTCACAGATGTAAACTTGCTGTTACCCTACTTTTATCTCATTGATCACTAATAGTTTTGGTGTGCACGCACATATAAATACACATTCCAATTACACAGATTTATAGAGTACAAAAGCCTTAGATCGGGGTCAAAAACTCTTTCTGTACAGGACCAGATTGTAAATATTTTAAGCTTTGTGAACTATATGGTCTCTGTTGTAACTCCAGCCGCCTAGGTGCATTGCCCACCAAGGGCAATTGAAGCAAGGAGGCAGATATAGACAATTCATAAATGAATGAGCATGAGCATGGCTGTGTTCCAATAAAACTTTATTTATGACCACAGATTTGAATTTCATATAATTTTCTTATGTCAAAAAATATTAATTTCCTTTTGATTTTTATTTCAACCATTTAAAAAGATACAAACCTTTATTATTATTATTATTATTATTATTATTATTATTTTATTATTATTATTTGGTGGTACTGGTGATTGAACCTGGGGCCTTGTGCATGTGAGGCAAGCACTCTACCAACTGAGCTACATCCCCAGCCCTACAAACCATTCTTGATTCAAAAACAATTTGTGGGCTGGATTTGGCCAGCAAGCTGTAGTTTTCTGACCCCTCTACCACATAACACATGGAATTTCAGATCATGCTTTTATCGATGTGTGTACATACAAAAGTTTTCTTCATTCTACCCTAATCTCATTGTCACTAGAGGAAGTATAGACAAATTGTATGGAAGAAACAGTATGCTAACATGAGAGAGGCTCTTAATGCAATAATACAGTGTCAGTAGATCATTTCTTCCTCTTCTTCCTCCTTTTTTTTCTTTTTCTTTTTCTTTTGCTTTTTTTTGGTTTGTAGTTTAACATTGCATTAAAGGGAACAACTCAAGTTTCTAATTTTTTTCCTATTTTCTTGTCATGGATATATTAGCAGTACATGATGCATACTAATTATAAAGTTGGCTGTAACAAGAGTTCCTCTTGTGAATCCATTTAAGAACTGATTGTTTACTATCTTTTTCTGTAAGTATAAAATTTTAATTATGCCACTGACAGGAACTGTGCGTGATACAGTGCTCTACATTTATCACTGGGAGAGGGCCAGTTGCAGAGCTGTTTGACTTTGGAGAAATCCTGATGCGTTTGCAATGTTGAGCAGCAGGTGCCACATTATTATGTACAGAAAAGCAATTAGGAAGCATATTGGATGAATGGGGAGTGCATTAATATTAGCAAGTACATTTGTCAGTGGTTTTGATGCGAGTCTTTTTCTTTCCTTTATGCAACATTAAGATTGTGGCTCTCATAAATTCTCCCCTTAAATTGCCATCTGTTCCCTTGTCAGGCAGTAGTGAGGTAGAGAAAAGTTTTCTTGACAAAATGAAAGGAATTTCTTTTATTTAAAGTAGAAGCAAAAGGGCCTATAGAAAGTTGCAGAATTGTAGGTTGTGCAGTTGGGCTTTGCCTGTGTTAAGTAATTACCTTCGAATGTAACATTAACTGTGGAACCCTTTGATTTTTACAAGTTGCTATTTTTTTCCCAGTCATTTCATGTATTTTAAAATTCAATAGGAAAGAGTTATAATTAGATTAATGCAATGACAACCAGCAATTGGCCATTTGGATTAAGAACTTTGAGGAAGGAATTGCTGATTTTTTTTTTCTTGTGGTGCATCTTTTCCGTTTTCTGACCCCATCCTGAAAGGATTTAAGAATAATCTCTATAATGTCACTCTTCTTTAACTCTAGACTGTTTCTGAAATAAATAGCACTCAGTAAAAGCAATTGAAAGAAATTCTGGGCCCATGTCCTATAAACAACTGGATATTATCTTCATAACAAACTGATATAAACTTACTATTAAATCTTCCAAAATCTTCACTAACTGAAAAGCACAATACATATGTGATTTTGGTAAATTGAGCTCACTGGTTAATTGAAAGGTAATATAATTCCTTTAATTCCAACCATCTTAATTGAAATGTTTTTTCTTGAAAATGTTCATTTACTTTTTAACTTTAGCTATTTAGATTATCATTAAATTTATGCTTTTATAAACTTCCACCTTGTTGCTTAGGCATTTTTTAAAATGCCTTAGAAAGAAGGAAAGAATTGGACTAAATTCATACCTAATATAGAACATAACTTTATTTTAAAAAATGGGTAGTGTTGTCAACTTTTTCTTTTTTTCAAAAATGTCTCAGAAGGCAAGTCAGTTGGTATGTTTTCAGTGTGAGTCATTAATTATGGACCCTAAAAAAGTGGAGCCCTCTTGGGTAATGTAGTTTCATAGCTGAGGTGCCTATAATGAGTGACAGATTAGTAAGAGAAGAGCTTACAGAGTTACCTAATGCAAGTTGTACATGACATGGGAGACTTAGTAAGGAAAGGAATACCAAAAGAAAGTTTCCTGTGTATTTTTATGCTAGGTTTGATGAAGAGTGACAGTCATGGAAAAAATATGATAGGGCACATGGAAACTCAGCTAGGAGTTTCATTTTCAGAGAGAGAAGGCACCCCTTTCCTCTAGGGATAGAGGGGTCACCTTTCCCATGAGGATCTTAAATTCAAAGAACGTCAGAAAATCCTTCCTAGCTTTATGACCTGCTTCAGGGAAAAGAATGGTGAAGAGGGGATCTGAGGGACCTTCCTGCTTCTGTTGTGTTCAGCATGTCAAGATGGCATACTGTTTGGGGGTAGTGTGTTCTGAACCCATCAAAAACATGGCTTTTCCACTCAGGTCAAGTGTTGTTGTGCAACCTGTCCCCTTTGCAGGTGTCTGTGGCTACAATTAAGTGACTCACCTGAGAGAAGCTGAAGGAAAGGAGAATAGGTTTGAGTGAGGTCTTCTAGTTTCCTTTCTTTTCCCAGCATGACTAAGGTCAAGAGGACTAACCATTTGCCACCCAAGCTCACATGAAATTCATGTAATAATTAATGATGTTTGTTCATAGCAAGGTTGGGCATTCTATCAGCTGGTTAGCATGCTATATGTAGGTAAATCTTGCTACAAGCTGAAGTTTAAGGACAGGCTTTTATTGGTGAGCAAGTCCTCAGACCCAGTGGATTTATCTTGGTCTTCAGCTAGCTTCCTAAGTTCTGATAGCCTTTTGGATTGTCTCCATTCTTGGAACACAGATGTTTAAGTACCCTCTAATTTGGGCAGGGCTAGAGGCATCTTGATAAATTCTTAATTTGGGAATCCATCTTTGTCTCTTCAGTTTTAGCTCAGTTAGCAATATCCACATTCCTTGGAAACTTGGGTACTCCTAAATCTTTATAGACATACGTAAATAATCTCTTAGGTGATTTATAGTCATAGATGGTTAAGGTCATTATTAGATATCATTTCTTAACCTTTCAGAGGTAATCTTAGAGTCACATTCTGGAGTATCCATATACCTTCACTATCTTGTTCAAAGTGCCAGTGTGAAAAAGGACCATCTGGGTCCTTTTAAAGTCTAATCTGAGTGATTTCACTATGGCGTGTCACTCTCACACTACATAGCTAGTGGAACCACATAAAACAAAACCAAAAATTAAGTGAAAGGAGGACAATTAGCCAGGTAATTCAGGGAAGCAAACCATAGCAAAAAGGATGAAGATATCTTATTGTTTGCAATGAACTTTCACACCCCTTATCTCAGTACCTTCTTTTAACAACCCAGTGAAGGAGGCATTGTGGTTACTGCAAATGAAGACTGACCCTCTGCAGGTTACCAGAGTCATTCTATGGGAAGGGGCAAATGAGGACCTACTAATTCTGCATCTGGCACTTTTTCTCACCTCCTAGCCCTCTTCAAAGCTTTGTGCATTTTGCATGAGGCAGTTTTTAACTCTACTTAATCCATTTGCAGATCTCAGTTTCATTGAGTATTTGATGAAACCTCCAATTTCCTTGGTCAGATCAAGTGGATCCTAAACTCTCTCACTGACTTCCTGTCCAGATGCCTTTGAGTATTTTTGTTTCACTAGATTAATCGAAAGAGATCATGGTGAGTGAAAAAGAACACTGGGCTGGGAGTTAGGAGAGCTACTTTTACATGAGTCTAATGGGTAATTTTGAGCTCATCCTCCCATCAAACAAGGCTTTATCTGTAAAATGAGGGAATTGGATTTGATGTTTTTGAGCCCTTTTCTGTTTTGGGATTTTATGTCAGAAAGTCCCTGAGCTGCTTGCTCTCCCTAGAGCTCAGTCCTCTGTTCCTCTGTGTGGATAACTCTGGGTCCCTGGGCTCCAGTCGCAGTGGGGACCGTGTGACCAAGCACTAGGCAGCTAGTACTCTGAGCTTCTTCCCTTGTTTACACAATGAGGATGACCGTTTTTACTCTGCTGGCTTCACAGGGTTGTATGAAGATCAAATGAGGTAACAGTTGTGAAAACATTTTATAAACTGTATAAACAAAATAGTCCATGAACTTGAGGGAGCAGTTGCTGTCTAACTCGTCATTTCTCCATAGCACCTGTTCTTCCCTCTTCCTTCCTGTTCACTGGTCATATTTTGAAAGCTAGAGGCAAGGGTTGAAGGGTATATAATCTGAACTGGGTAAATCAGAGCACAGGTCTCTATGGTGTTAGACCTGTAGGAGTCCAGGTATTCCCCATGCCTCACTCGTTCCTGACACTAAAGAAAGGTCTATAGGAGGATATGTATATACTGAAGCCTTTAGAAGAGGGGAAAAATACTACTGTCTCTTAAACTCTGGGAATAAAAAGAAATGTTTTAAAATATGAATGCCAGGCAGCCTGGCTTCTACTAGTGGCAAGAGAAAATGCCCCCTGAGCTTTATAATTGGATGTCTGTCACTGCCTTCCAGCCATCCAGGCAGGCAAATTCAAACCTATTTTCTGTCTCTCACTAAAGAAGGGTCTGATGCCAAGCTTATAACCCTTCTTGGCATATCTTTTGGATCCTTTCTTGGGTTTCTTAATTATTTATTTATTATTATGAAGCCATCACTTTGAATCTGGGCATGAGTACAAAATGAAAAGGAAAAAATATGGGGGAAAAAAAAGGCCAAAAAGTAGAACCATGAAAGTTAGCTGGATTTGTCCACTTTCCATCACTGAAACAAAATACCTGAGATAATTCACTTATAAAAAGAAAATGGTTTATTTTGGCTTAAAGTTTTGGAGGTTCTAGTCCATGTCATTTAATTGGCTCCATTGATCTGTGACTGGTGAGGCAGCATATTATGGATGAGTGCATGGCAGAGCAAAACTGCTCTCCTAATCAGCTTGGAAGCAAAAGTTCCCACAATCCCCTTCAAGGACCTGCTCCCCGCCACAATGACCTAACAACTTCCCCTAAGGCCTGTCTTCTAAAGGTTCCACCATCACCAGAAGAGGTCTGAGGAGTTCCTGGAGAGGGGGACCTTGACTCAGAACAAGTCAGGGCCATGGCATATGACAGAAAATGATTTCATCCCATGACAATCAGAGACACAGATGGAGATTTATTTAGGAAAGCAGATGCACATTCAAGGAAGAATGAGAACTATCTCAAGAGACAGACTGGGCTAAGGAAGGAAAACACATTCAAGGAAGAAAGTAGCCATCAAAACAGCAAGAGATGCTTTTGGGATTCTCAGGCTCTTCTTTGAAAGGAAACCTGGCAAGGCATGGGCGTGGGAAGGCATATGGGGACGTCAGTCTGGTTTACAGTCATTCTCAGATCCTTAGGTTGATGTGGTCTCCTTTATCTGATAATGGTGCCTTTAAATTATGGGCTCCTTAAAAGATTCTGTCTCTGTTTGCTTAATCTATTTACTGGTGGGCTAATTAACAGCGCACAAGGTGATTTTTATAAGTGGTCAAATGTGTGGTGGCTGTATGATTTTCAGATTTCCCAGAAATTTGGGAGTGATAGCCCTGGGAGAAAGACTGGCTTTGAGTGGGGGTGAAAAGGTAACCAGAACCTCTGATTAAAATTATACTTCCCTGTCCTTCCCTTTTGTTTGTTCTTCCTATATTTTACTTCTTCTGCTTCACCACTACCCGCCCCCAATAGTGCCACCCTTACCAAACATTTAACAAATGAACCTTTGGGGTACCCTTGTCCAAACACTAGCATTAGTCAATTAAAGTGGGCTCCAGAAAGCTCTCCCTCCATTTCCTCACCATCTTCCTTCCCTACTTTCTCTTCTCCACTGAGTACCCTGCCTATCTCTGTTATCACCCATTCATATTCAGACCTCTTTTCTCCTCAGTCTTTAGTGACCTGATTCATTGAATTTAATCCTGGTAGAATTCTGTTGAGCTCCTTTTGTCAAAACTCAACTATTCTTTAAGTATTTATTATGCAAATCATATTTTAGATTATTAATATTTCATATTTATTTGTTTTGAATTGATTTTATATTTATGTGAGTCCCATGTATGGATTCATTTTTATGTTTGTCCCAGTCCTATAAATCAGGGACAGTGACCTAGGTGTATTCTCTGTCCTTCTAGTAGAGGAGAGCATTTATTTGTAGCTTCTCAAAGCACTTCCCAGAAGGCATATTTGAAATGAGCAAGAGAAATAATACCTTTGATACACAGATTTCATGTAACTGTCAGATGTTCCCCTAGGAATTATTAATTCACTTCCATGCATTTTATTGAGAACTCCAATATTTATTAAAACCGTTTCACTACCATTTGCCCAGTATTATGTTGGTTACTGGGAAAAGGAAAGAAATAGGAAAGAAAGAACTCGTCTTATAGGGGAGTTTTAGAGTGTGATGAGACAAGTCTTGAGATATACACATGGAAGATAATAGCCACAGGATTCAGGGATAATAAGCAGATCAGTTCACCAAACTCAATGGAGGAAGCTTCATGGAAAAGGGAGGATGTGAATAGGACCTTAAAGGACAGGTGTAATTCGAAAGGAGCAGCAGTGGAAAAGGCACCGTGAGGGAAGGATGTGATTGACAGGAAGGAACATGGTATGATCTGAAAGCCTGTATCATTGGCACTAAATGGGACATCCTGAGTGATGGACGTGACTAGCAAGGCTGAGATCCTTAAATATCAGAGGCCGCAGAAGGGGGCTGCTGAAGTGTTGAAATAGGAGTATGATGTAATAAATGTGTTTTAAGAGAGGTGTACATTGGCAAATAGTACACAGGATAGGTCAGAGAGAGTAAATGTAGTCAAATCAGGGTGGGTCATCAAATTCAGGCTGTTCAATATGGTTTTACACACACTTTTTGTCCCCCCCACCAACAACTCAGAGACCTTTGTTTGTAATCTTGTATATGACTCAAAATAATCCAGACAGGTAAATAGGGCATGCCATGTTATCTCATTCTATGTATATAGAAATCATAGACTTGGAAATGTTAAATGTCTTGCTCAAAGATAGTGGAGAAGTGGAAGAGTTACCTTGAGTGTGGGCACATGGTTTCATAACTGGGGCATGGTATGTTCTCGTGGACCAGAAGAAGGGTTACACTCTTCCATCATCGGGTTGCTCTCAGGGAACTGAAACATGTGCATTTTATTCCTGAATTGGTTCATTCCAATTAAGCAAACTTGGCATCACACCTCCCAGTCAGGTACTCTGCTCATTGCCCATTTTCTTAGGATCCAAGCAGATATTTCCTAAGATCCTTTTCAAGACTTTAACTATATTGACCAAGTGTGAATTCTTCTCAATCCTTTTAGAGACCTATGTTCTTTACAACCTAATATGTTATTAATTTTATGATGGGCCTCATTCTTAAGTATTTCAGCAAAGGATAAACTCCAACTTTTAGGAATATTGACTATGAATTTTTTCTTTATAAAACTTTTTCAAATTGAATCTTATCATTTCTTCAGTCAGAATAATGCACAGATACTAAGTGTATAACTCAATATTCACAAGCTAAGCATACCCATAATGGGAAACTAAGCATAAAGAATATTAATCCTTGGAACCTCCTCATGACTAGATGACTGACAACTTATTAAAATGCTCATCTTTTCTTACTTTCTTTGAACTTTTTATAGTAGAAATAGTTCTATATTTATTTATCTAAAAGTATAGCTAAAATATACTTTCTGCAACATACAATTTGATTTTTGAAAATATTGTTTTTATATTTTTGTACCCTGACAAGAGTTAGAATTCTTTTGTTCTTTTTAATGTTTGTATTTGCTTTCCATATTTTTAATTCACTATACAAATATTTATTTATTAAAGTCTCCAGTATTATAAAGAGTCCTGTCATTTTTAGATAACCTGGAATAATTTTGGCACTGCTAAATTTCAATTTTCAATTCTTTCTCTATTTTGACAGTTACAATTTGATTTTTCAGGGTTTCACCACCTTAGACATTTTTAAGCCCCTACCCCTGCCTTCCTTCCAGACATAGTCTACAGACTTTATGGTCATTATCACTAGAGTGTTTGAATTCAGTTTGCTTACTAGAATTGTCATCTGTGTTAATCCAAGTCAAGGGATTGGCTTCTATATACTGCCCCCCAATTTTTAAAAAAAATTCTTCTTATTATTCCCGTATATGTGGTGCTGAGAATTGAACCCAGTGCCTCACACATGCCAGGCAAGTGCTCTACCACTGAGCCATAACCCCAGCACCCCCCTGCGCAATTTAACATTTATATGTCAATACAGGCTCAGTGTATGTTTTCTTTATTTCAAGTATATGAATTAATGTCCAGTTATAATCCTTACTTATCAGCAACACAAAGCTTGCTGTTACTTTCAGCAAAGAGTTTACTGAGTTTGGTAACGTCTTTGTACTGTGATAGATGGTTATAAAACAAATTGTTGTTAGGAAACAAATCATATGTACCTACAGGCATTTTTTTGCATTTTCTCTTCCTATTAAAATTTGTACATATTTAGCTATCATCATTCTGTTGATTGCAACTTGGTTCTGGGTCCTACCTTAGAAGATATAGAAAAGTTGATTTTCCCTGGAAAGTTTTAAGAATTGAGTCTATTGAAATAAGCTGACAATATATCAATAGGAGCAAAGACATGCAAATTTGTTAACATGCACATATACGTGGAAGCCACAGAAAATATGAAATTCAAAGATGGGGAAGATAGTTTAAGACTCAAATATCCTCTTCATAGGGAGAAGAGAATTGGGGGCCATAGGCACTCTTATAGAGGGAGGAAATTAATTTTAGGGTGCAGGATATGCTGGAAGAATAGAGATGATGTGGAGCAAATTTCTCCTGGGCTCTTGGTGTGGTGTTTAGCCTTTAGTCTCTTCTCTGTGAAACAAGTTCAGTCTTCCTCCCTTAATGACATTTCAATAGGAAGGTGGAAGGGGATTGTGTTCCTGTTTGGCATATCTGATCTTCAGGTAGCTGAAGGAAATTCAGAGAAAACCCTTATCTCCATTTACTGCTCCCAGGGGCTCTTGGCTTGAAGTTCAATGCCACATATTTTGGGGTACCATTTTCTGAAGCCCTCAAAACACCTGTGAATCAGAATCATGGTTCTTATATAACTTACTTTAAAAATAAAAAATAAAAAAAAATCTTTGCTTAGGTGTCTAATTCTGACATCACTTCCTTTTTGCCATGTTTTCCCCAGATTCCTTCCTGACCTTGATCACGATGGTTCCACTGAGTATGAGATTGATTTGGCATCTATGGCCTTAGCTTCTTCCCTAAGTATGATTAACCACTATATAGACTTGGCATCAGGAATCTGGGAACTTCTTCCTGCAATATCCATTTCTAGAACTTTTTTTTTTTTCCAGCTTATGCAAGCAGCCCTACACTGATTCTTTTCTAATTTATGTTACTTACTGCATGATAAACATACTCAAATAAAGGACTCCTTGTGATATAGTTCAGTCTTCTCTCTGAGTTAAGGAAAGAATGCTCCCCAATAAGGGTGAGAGGAATGTTCTTTCCATACCACCTCTCCCACATTCTTTCCAGAGAGGAGCAAAAGAGATTTCAGGGACTTATTTCTATGTGCAACAACTAAATTTTGCTTGTGAGGGGGTAAAGAGTCCATTGTCAGGAAAAGACCATTAAATATTCAAGAATGTAGATAAATCCAGGGTTCACTGCATCAAACTTTACTTTTATCAAGGAATCAGTTATCATGAGGGCCTCCTCCTTTACTTTTACCATGGACATCAGTTAGGTATCAGGGCTTCCTTATTTCTCCCTTCCTCTTTTCTTCCTAGTTTCTATTTGTTTTTTTTTTTTTTTTTTTTTTTTTTTAATGCTTCTGCTTCTCTCTAGAATTTTGTTTCTCAGTCAATATGGTCCATATGATTTTCTTTTGAACACACAGCCGAATGGCAGCAGCAGGCCCTTGAGCTGTTAGGTTTTGCATGATATCTGCAGCCTTTCAGGAGAGCCAGCATATACCTTGCTTCTGCTCACTTGTGCAAATGAGTTTCTCTCTCTCTCTCTCTCTCTCTCTCTCTCTCTCTCTCTCTCTCACACACACACACACACACACACACACACACACGTCCTTCTTCCACGAAAGGGGCATGGCAAAGGAAGGAGAGAAGAGGCAAGTTAGAAAGGACAAGGAAGCCCCATCCTGACACCTAAGTATTCTTAGTGTCTCTTTGAAAAGGCTCAGAAACTGCTCCTGCAGATGGTAGAGGACAGAGGAAGCCTTTATACTTCCGGTTGTTTCTGTTCCTGCAGGGAAGTCGAGTGGGTGCTACAGTTGATGTACCTGTGCTGCTGTGTAGAGGGATAGCAGCTGCTTGCTGTCACCTCTTGGCTTGAGCAGTTGCCTCCTGCAGGTCTGGAGGTACCTGGGAAGTCCTTCCTAGACCTGGTGATGCTTTCTCCTCTTGCCACACGTGTTTGTGAAGGTCAGAACAATCCAGGTCTTCCTTCCATGACCCCTTGGGAATGCAGGAAAGGTGGCATTTTGGGGGAATGTGCCATTTGGTACTTTATGTAAAAAGTCATGGTTCTGTCCTACCTATGTTCTCCATAGGATGTGCCTCCCCTAGGGCAAGGCTCTTTCCACCAATTCTTTATCCACACCACACAAACTATCTGTGCAGGGAGCTTATGACAGTTAACATGCCTCAGCACAGCCACTCTGTGTGGAGCTTCGAAGCCCTTTTCCTTACAGCCAGTGAAAGCAGCACTCTAGGTTTGTACACAAGTGATTCACCAATGTATTAAAGGAAAAAAATGTTGGAACCATGTCATAATAGTTACAGCCTGATGTAGCTGTACTGGGAAGTGTGACCAGTAGCTGGTATTTATGAGATGATGTCAGCCACATATGCTCTTTTTCAAGATACCTCTGTCACATAATTAGTTCGTAAGTTTTACCTTTGTCCTGAGCTTAGGAAGTATAAAGTGTGATAATGTTTATTGTTTTGTAATGCATGTTCTTCATTCAAGTTTTAGAAATTTTTTTTTGTTAAATAGTTATTGCATAACATTTAATAACATAACTTGCTATTATATAACAAGTTATTACATAACATTTAGGATTAAGTGAGAATGTCTCATCTTTGATCTAATTTTAAAATAGTTACTCTAAGCTGACATGGTTCTACACACCTGTGATTCCAGCTACTTGGGAGTTTGAGGCAGAAGGATAGCGAGTTTGAGGCCAGTCTCCATTAACTTAGTGAGATCCTGTCTCAAAATAAATTAAGAAATAGTAATAAATAAATGAATAAATAAATAAATAAATAAATAGTGCTGGGGATGTGGCTCAGTGGTAGAATATCCCTGGGTTCAATTCCCAGTACCACAAAAAAAACAAACAAAAATAATGAGAAGATAGTTACTCAAAAGATATGACTTACTCCGTATCTAAAAACGAAAAGAGAAATTTTGTATTTTGTTAGAGCACTGGTTAGTCACATGGTAATACTCTTTTATCCCAGAGGTTGCTAGGGGTGGAAATTGACCTGCATTGGAAGGAGGTGCATGTGGCATATCTACTCAGGAAGGTAGGGGACTCAGGAACAAAAAGACTTAATGGGTGGGGCTGGGGATATAGCTCAGTGCTTCCCTCACATGCACAAGGTCCTGGGTTCAATCTCCAGCACACAAACAAGCAAACAAACAAACAAAAAACCAGACTTGATGGCCCAGACTTGCTGAATGGGTCCCGGGGAATGAGGACCTGGATCCTTAGCATATTCACACACAGCCTGCAAGCTCTGGCTGAATTCTGGAGTCATCTCTTTTCATCTTCTCTCTTCTTCAAGTTTGTCTTTAGTGGTTTCTTCTTTAAAATAGTTCTCATAAAATGTCATTACCTTATGTACATGTATGATTACACAAATGGTGTGACTACATCATGTACAACCAGAGAAATGAAAAGTCGTACCTCCTTTGTGCACAATGAATCTAAAATAAAATAAAATGAAATAAAATAAAATAAAATAAAATAAAATAAAATAAAAGCATTTCTGGCAAGGAAGAGGCTAGAAAAGGACAAGGATGTTTCCACTAATCAAAATGTTCCCTCCTGCCCCCGCTTCTTCACATCTTATTTGCTTTCTGGTTGTGATAAAATACCAGAGTTACATTAATCAATTAATGAAGTTTTTATGCTAATGTTTGGAAAAGTGCTATTGCAATGTTTTAATTTTTATTCTTCATGTACACATAAAAACATAAGAACTGTACATATTAATGGGGTACCATGTGATGTTTTGATACATGAATACATTGCATAATGTTTAAATCAGGTTAAACATATTTCCTCAAACACTTATCATTTCTTTATGGTTAAAATTTTTTTAAAAGTAGTTGTAGGTTCCTAGCAAAGTTGAGAGTTAAAAGATATCCCTTATACTGCTTAGCCCCACACATGTATAACCTTCTCCATTATCAACATCTCCCACAAGAGAGACACACTGGTAATGATTGTGAACCTACACTGACAGTTTTTTTAAAAGTAGCTTATTATAAAGATCTTTGACTTCAGTTACCCATACTCTCCCCTATTTGATATCAGCCAGCTTGGTATCATAATGGATTCTAATTTCAGGCACCTCTCCCTGTGCTTGTCCTTTGGGAAGGGCATGCCACTGGTCTGGGCAGGGGAGCAACAGGACCGCAGTGACTTGCTTGTGTTTGGCTTACTCTATCTACACAGGCAAATCAATCCAATTGTATGATAGTGTTTGTTTGCCTAACAGGGATATTTTACAACAAAAGAAGAAATTAAACATGGGTTGAAATTAGCTTTAACTTGATTAGTTAGTGATTAGGTTATTGATCCTTAGAATCAAATATTAGGAACTTTATGCTAGGATGATGGAGGCAAAGACATTTCTGCCATCACATTATATAGAGTCAAGAGGGGGTAATGGGCTCATAAAGAGCTGATGATAACCATGTGCATTAAGATGGGTGCTGGACACCCAGGGGATTCAGAAAACCTGGGAGAGGGGGCTCTAACCCTGCCAGGTTAAGGTGGGGGGATGGGTAAGGAAGACTTCCTGTAGCAGCTGACTCAGTTTAATATAAAGGGCTGAATTCCAGCAAGAGCTGAATGCACTGGGGTGGAGGGAGAAGAGAGGATGGTGCTGTGGGCAGAGGTACAGCATTAGCAAAGCTTTGGAGTCTAGGAAGAGCAACCTACATGTGGACAGGACATCAAGCAGCTTAATGTGACTCAAGGATAAAGCAGAGAAAGGGGGAGTTGAGACAGGAGGCCAGATAATTAGGCAGGGGTGTTATTTGTCCTGATGGGAACTTTGGACCTTTTCCTGTAGCTGATGGGGTGCAGTAAAGTTTAAAAGGGACATGACAGAGTTCTTCCTTTAATCGGACCATAACTTCAATTCCTTCTTGCTTTGAAAAGCTGCTGGGTATTTGTCAACCCAATGGTGTTGGAGGTGTTTTTCCTCTGACGAGTGGACAAGCCAAATTCTTCAGAGAGATGCTGCCTGACCCATATGGCCCACTGACAGTTTGACAGTTGACAGCTTTTAGTCAGACTAGACTCACTTAAGCTGCTTACCCATCCTGAGGCAAGCACGCGGCCAGAGCCCGGACTTCACATCATTCTGGCTGTCTTAATTGGGCACTAATTAAATGTTTTGGCTGGAAACCTCTCCTTGCCATGGCTGAATGGACTCATTTGAGGCCAATATTTCAGGGAAACATCTTGTTAGGCTGATCTGATTCCCTGTTTAAAAAGAAAATGCACATATTCAGTTTGTTCCTTTCTATTTTGGGCTGAAAATTTATCTATTAAATTTTTCTCCTTACAGAAAAGAAAAAAACTAAAAATTTGAAAGGATCTTTGTGTATGTATATGTGCAAATGCGTAAGAGTGTATGGGTTCATATGTATATATACGTTCTATGTTCACATGTATATGTCTTCCTACGTACACCCACATACACACATGCATGCAAAACTCAGGATAGGAGCCAATGGTAGAAGACACAGTTTCTCATAAAGCTAAAAGTGACATCTCAATTTTATTTAATATTTACTTTAAACATCTAATTAATCTATTTGGGATTTAATTCCTGTATTTGTGACAAAGTTCCAAGAAAAACGATATTAGAATTTTACTATGTTTCAGAGTGAAGGTTAGAAATGAGGATGACTCACCTCTAATCCCACAGGATTTACAGAAGGATGGATGGATGGAACAAGATCTACATTCTATCTTTACTTAGCTATTGCATGCTGAGAGATATTTCTTCAGACATCCAGAGGCAGGGTAGATAGGTAAGTGTTTGGGGACTCAGAGGGCTGCTCTGTGGTCTCTATCACAAAGGGTGCAGAGAATGTCTGCAGTGCCAATGAGATGAGAGTACACTGGGGGAGAGGACAGGGCACCCCGTCCTTCTGTATCTTCAAGGGTGTTGGTTATACACCCAGTGAACACATTGGAGGGGCTAACCACAGACATGGAATAACAATTATTATTTATTCAGCAATTCCTACACTTTCTGAAACTACACTTCTTATGAATTTTGCTTTTCTAGAATAAACTTAGTAATATAATAATTTTTTTTCCAAAACAATGATGGTAGTATTATAGTGTGTAAGGTCTAATGTGAAAATTGAGATTTTGGGAGGTTAAAACAAATTGCTCAAGTATATTTATTTTTATTTTTAGTTGTCAATGAACCTTTTTAATTCATTTAATATGTGGTGCTGAGAATTGAACCCAGTGCCTCACACATGCTAAGTAAGTGCTCTACCACTGAGCTACAACTCCAGCCCTCAAGTATAATTTTCTACGAAGAAATTGAATGAGATATTAGAGTTTGAAGGTGATTTCTTCTCTGGAAAAGGAAAAATAAGACATGTTCCAGTTCATGTCTTCGAGTCTTTCTATTATCTTAATGTGTTTTAATATATATTATGCTGGATAACTATAGGCTTAGAAGACAAAACCTCATTGATGAGCTATTCTTGAGTACATTTGCATTTGGTTACTAAGGAGTAACTTGTTCAGGATCAACAATTTTATAAAAGCAGAGCCCAGTGAAAGACTAGTCTATCTGAACTAGAACTTCAAACTCTCTTTGATTTTTGTGCCTCTGTAGGTCTTAAGGACACATTAAAGTGTTTGTTAAACTTTCTGAGATTCACTTGTTTAGTGAGAAGTGTTTCCTTCTTGTTTTGCTACAACCTTTCCCCTCCAGATCCACTCCATATCCTCCATCTTTTTTTTTTTTTTTTTTTCCTCCTGAGCAATGATTCTGTGTGTTCTTTTCCTATTTAAAATTTAAAGAGTTACATTTGGGAGAGGAACAATGTAGAGGAAGGAAACCCTGGAGTGTGTCTGATGTGATCGTTCTCCTCTGTGCCACCATTTTTCCTCCTGCTGAGGGAGCGCTCAGTGATAATGCCTGATACCTGACGGAATCAAGCCTGACATGGGTTCCAGCTGTGAGCATGTGATCAGTTTTTATGTTTGATTTTTGCACACAAGTATACTACTGCAAACATGTCCACAAACTACTTCATAAATGCTTAAGGGGTGAATTGCTATTGACTGCATCAAACATTAAACCAACACTGAGTAATTGCCTTTAAAAAAAAAACACAAAAACCTGCATTTATTTTAGAATGCCATGTGTCTGTTTGAACCCAGAAATTAAAAAAAAAAAAAAATAAATTTAATGGTCAGGTATATCCAGACAACTGATCCTCAGTGAATTTACTTTCAAGCTAATTTTAATCTGAGACGAGTTGTCCAAATAGAAAAGAGATTGTTATTCCCTGTCCTTTACCATCATGATTAAATATGGTTGTAATTATACAATGGGTTGGTTCGTTTGTGAGAAACATTAACTAATCTGTTCTCTATTATGTCATCTTAAAGTGGAATCTCCTAAGCTGTAATTTTTAAATCCTGATTTTTTTCTGGAAGCAGCATATTGCACATATATGATCTTGGTTTTAGTGACATATTTTGGCAATATTATAATCTTACATGTCAGAGTATTCTATTTCAGTGTCATTCCTGTTATATAAAAAATATATTTTTATTTTTAATTTGTCAGTATCCATAAAAGGCTATCTATCCTTTAAACCAGTTAGTCTGAATTAAAAAAAAAAGATTAAAACAAAAACAAATAATTAGAATACTTGCTGTTATTTGAAAACCCTACAGCTGTCATTTATGAGGTCTGTGGTGTGCTGTGATATTTGTGTTAAATGCCAAAACTTATCCTACACTGCTTCCAGGCTCACGTATCAGTATAGAAAAAGAGGAGGCTGGGTCCTATAGGAATGGTGTAGGAGACAAAAAAGAATAGATATTTTTAGTGGTAAGATGTTTTAATTATTGGCTGTGGTTTAGAGATTGGAGGAGGGGCATATAATTTATGAACAAATGAAAAGTACTCACACTCATGTTTAAAAAGGACAAAGAACTCTACTTCCATGCAGAGTTCTCTGTTTTCTGTCTCTTGCTGCTTGTTCTTTAGCAAGCACAGATTAGGAGAGGAGGCCATTCCTATTCTCAAGCTGGTTTATCTAGTGTGGTACTAGACACAAGCAACAGGAATATTACATTTGGTGAGAGTCAAGATTTCAAGTTTTCCAACAAAAGTAGAGAAATGAAATAAAGTATTTTCATTTTTTGCTTTGATTTTTAAGGGGTGGTTGAAGTGAATCTGTGCATATGAAAAGATAGATGGAGAAACAATGGTGATACTTCCCAAATGGCAGTGACAACATGTTTGTTTGTCTTAACCTTCAACTGAACATTTCCAGTGATCATTTCTTTTCGTTTCTTGTAGAAATCTGTAATTTCCTGATTCTTCTGATTTTTGACAGGGTTTTTAACTGTGTCTTTACCATGGGTGACAGTATGAAATCACTGTGGATGTTCAGTCTTCATATTCAGGGCAGATCATTACAATTCCAAAGAAGATAGATAAGTGAAGGAGAGGAATGGCAGTTAGTCATTAAAACCTCTGCAAGAAAGAAAAACAAACAAACACACACAATTCCTACTGACCAGCATTGCTTTTATGGAATTTCCTCATCTGTGCGTTGACTGAAGAACAATGCTAGTTCTTCATATAAACATTGAATTTATGAATCTGGGGATTGGGATGGTTTTCAGCTTGTTTTTGGATTTTCATGACCCAGTAACTATTCTCTCTTCTCTTTCTACACACAGCACACACACACACACATACACACACACACACACACACACACACATATACACACATATATACACATGTAAATATATCTGCAAAATGTGCATTTTTAATTTTTTAAAATTTTCTTTTAGTTATAGATGGACACAATACCTTTATTTTATTTAATTATATGTAGTGCTGAGAATCAAACTCAGTGTCTCACATAAGCTAGGCAAGTGCTCTACCATTGATCTACAATCCCAACGCTTTTCATGTTTAATATATATTGAGCATGTATATGAACTATGTGTTAAATATAGTAGTATCTCCTTATCTATGGTTTTACTTTTAGCAGTTTCAGTTATCTGTGATCAAGTATAGTTTCCAAATAATAAATGGAAAATTCCAGAAATAAATGTTAAGTTTTAAATTGTACTTCATTCTGAATAGTACAAAGAAATCTGAAACCATCCTGTTCTAGTCCAACTCTGTTCCACCTGAGACATGTCATCCCTTTGTCCAGTGTATCCACATTGTATGCACTACCCACCCCTTAGTTATTCAGTAGCAGTCACTATTATCAGATCTGTTGTCTGGATATTGTAGTGCTTGTCTTCAAGAAACTTATTTTACTT
Source organism: Glaucomys volans (assembly GCA_020662805.1). NCBI lineage: Eukaryota > Metazoa > Chordata > Mammalia > Rodentia > Sciuridae > Glaucomys > Glaucomys volans. The sequence continues at coordinate 1,088,737 of JAJEJO010000815.1, forward strand.
AATAATGGCCCCAAAGTACAAAAGTAGCCATACTGGCAATTTGAATATGCAAGAGAAGCTGTAAAATCTTTCATTTTAAGTGAAAAGGTGAAAGTTCTTAATAAGGGAACGGGGAGTCATGCTGAGGTCATAAATTATTAGTGTGATTAATTTATGAATTAAACTTCATCATAGGTATGTATACATTGGAAAAATCACAGTATATTTAGGGTTTGGGACTATCCACAGTGTCAGACAGCCACTGGGAGTCTTGGAATGCCTTTCCCATGCATAAGGGTGAGGGGGACTAGTGCACACTGTTCAATATTTGTTAAGTACATGTTTGTATAAGATTTCTCCATCCATCCATCCATCCATCCATCCATCCATCCATCCATTCATCCATGTGCATCCTTACAGTATGAGATTAAGAGTAAGTGGCCATCTTTCCTCCAGGTGGTACATTAGAACTTTTCAAGAAATGGTGTTTAGGGGTGATGGAGCATTTGTGTGGGCATTTTCCGGGATTAAAAACTTCCCAGACTAGTTGAAATAAAAACTGTGGGTGGTGGGGAAAGGGCAGAGATTTACCAGATAATTCACAGTAACTGGGACAGTACGTGTTGTGAGCAGAATTATGTATTTTATACTTCACTTTGTTCTTCTGATAAATGCAAATGATGATAATTCTTATCTCACTTATTGTAGCCATTCTCAAACAGCGGCCATTTACCAGGTATTTTGCAGTCAGTAACATCCAGAGTCAGAAAAAGGGAATGTCTCTTTCTTTTTACCATTCAAAGAGGTGAAAACTCTCCTAGAAATCTCCATGTAGAGATGCCCTTGTGTTTCATTGGCCCAAACTGTGGTACTTGCCTGTGTTTTAACCAATCATTTAGAAGAGGGTGAGTTTTCTCTGAGGCAGGAAATCAGAGTACAGTGGTCACTTCAGAACAAGAAAGGACAGCTTTACGAAGCTTTTATTTCCTGAGTTTTAAAGAAAAAAAGGACCTTCTGGCTCACCAGAGTTTGGTGTTTCATAGAGTCATTGCAAATTTTATCATCCAAATCCTGTTGATGCAGAAAGGTGACAGTGGCTTCTATAATTTTCAGTTTAATTCAGAAATTCCTTTGAAATATAAATGCATGAAATATAAACAACTGACAACCTTATCTCCTAGATAAATCCAGATTCTTAATCTGTTCCTACCATCACTGTTTCCCAATTAAACAGCCAAAAGAGTCAGTCCTTAGGATGGATTAATGACCTGCAAAATTCCATTTAAACATAGCCATTCTTGGGTTTTATTAGTGGAAAAATACAAACTGGTCTGTGGTCATGGATTATTACAGATTCACTCCAGACTGCTGAATTGAACTCTGATGAACCTGCGACACTCTCCATTAAACCTCAAAATGAGCTTTCTCTTAATTGGGGAGTAGGAAGGGAAAGTAAACTAGTGGCTGGTAAATGCCAGATTTGTGAATCATTTCTTTATTTTGGACAGAGTGTTAAAACATTTTTAGATGTGCATGGAGGTGAAGAACAAGGAATTAGGGAAAGAAATTTACTTATCAAGCCTTACTCTATTCTAGGCAATGTATATAGTATTTAAAAAATCTGAACATAATACAGAAGGAAGAGGCATTATAGTAATTTTTAGATGACAAAATTGATTTCAGAGACAATAAGTGGCTAGTGGCATGCTAAATAATTAGCAGTCACTCTAGAAGTAAAACAAAATGTTCTATAAACATATATTGGGCTAAATGCTCTTTCTCTCTCTCCGTATGTATGGAACCAGACATTTTGCCCTTCTGGGACCTATAGTTTAGTGGAAAAAAGCAATATTAAAAAAAAATTTATTCAGTAGCCAGGTGCTATGGTGCATGCCTATAATCCCAGTGACTCTAAGGAGGGGAGTGTGTGAGGCAGGAATGTCACAAGTTTGAGACCAATCCAGTTAACTTAGCAAGACACTGTCTCTAAATAAAAAGTAGAAAGGACTGGAGATTTAGCTCAGTGGTAGAGTATCTCTGGGTTCAATCATACAAAAATACATGTAATTATGAGTCATGATAGATATTATGAAGAAAAAGTGCAGGGTGTTCTGATAGGCAGATGTAATTTTCACTGGTGTGTTATGTTGGAATATGGAAGTAGGGACCTGAAGAATGAGGAGATATCATCCAGGTGAAGAATGGCAGCATTTGAGTTCTCTATGAGGAAATGGCCTATGTGAAGGCCCCAAGGGAGAGTTGGTAACTGGCCAGTGAGATCAGAGCATAAAACTGAGTTTTGGTAAGATGAGGTTGGAAACCAGGAAAGGATCAGATTTTTGTAGAGCTTTCCATACCACCATGTAGATGTAGATGTTTATCTAAAGTACAGAGGAATATGATTGAAGCAGGGCAATGTCACAATTAGATTTAAGATTCACGAATGTGTACCTGTTCATATGTAGGAAATGGATTGGAGGAGTTTCCTTCATTATATATCATTCAATAAATATTTTAAATCACAATTATATGCATCTAATTAGTGTTAATTAGGTGAATAAGTGAACTTGCAGACTGAAGGTAGAATGATGCTTTAAAAGGTAAATTAATTTTTGGTAGCCAACCTTGGAGAAAGACAAACATTAAAATGGCTCTGAGAAAGTATCATAATGAGGTTCTAAAGATAAAATAAACTGTACCTATTCTAATTTTCTCATTTTTTTCTATTGTATAATAATGCTTCAAAAGATGAACTTTTCAGAATTATCTCCTTAAATTTGTTTCTGTTTTTGGAAACCTTGGTTTTCTTTAAATTAGAGATTCCTAATGCTGAGTACCTAACGATTTGCCAAGTAATTTTAGAGTAAAAGAAATCAAGAGCTCAAAATGTGCTTCTACCCCAGTTTTTAGAATTCAGAATTATAACGGATCAGTCTGTGTTTATGTGCCTGCCAGTGCATACGAGATGTGTTTAACGTTTTTTAGTTCCTTTTCTCCTAACTAGGGGCAGTAGTGGGCTATTATTATTATGAGGGATGTATTGGTGGCTTATGAAGAAATTACTACCAGGGGTGTGTGCATATTCACTTGATGTGAGGACAAACACTGGCCCATTTATTTACATTTTAAGGCTTTTCAGCTGCCTAATCTACAAATGAACTATTAACATGATCATAAATAATAAATACAGCATCAAAGCCTACATAATAATAGATCATTTAACCCAATGCTTTATTTTGAATGTGCTTCCCCCAGATTCGCAAGTTGGAAACTGTGACCCCAATGTGACAGTGCTGGAGGTGGGGCACTGGAGGTGTTCTGGCCAGGAGGGCTCTGCTCTCCTGCATGGATTAGAGCTGCTATCAACAGGGCTTTAGGGAGCAGGTTCATTGTCTTCTGCCCTGGGAGGACACAGCTGGAAGGCCTTCACCAGATGCCACTGGGACTGTGGGATAAGTTTCAGTGCTTCATAAGTTACCTAGTCTGTGATTTTATGTTGTGGTAGCACAGAAAGTGCTAAGACACTCCCCACATTTATATTTTAAGCAGAATCACCTAAGTTTCTGAAATAGATGGGCTCCTTTTCTTTAGGTCATCAAGGAAAGACAGTGTGTCCCCCACTGGGCACACACGTCTGGTAAATCAGTTCAAGCACCTGTGATCTTCTCCTTGTGAGCTGGTCACTATTTAAAGTGTGTGAGTACTTGTTCTTTGTTCTTCCTGGGACCCATCTGGGGACCAGGCATTTGAGTATATTGTCCACATTTCTTCTTCATTTCATACTGACCCTTCAGAATGCAGTGATCTTACTGTTTTGGGGAAGGCTTCCCTGAACTTTCATTTAAGTTTACTTAGAATATATTCTCTTACTTCGTACCCTCTGAACACCATGACATTTATCACAACTGAAAGGTTATAGTTATTTCCTTGATTATTTAATATCTGCTCTTTCTCTAAGCTCCATAAGGTTGAAAACAATGTCTATGTCTACTTAATGGCATCCAGCATATATGAACACAACCAAGTGAAGGCCATTGACATCTCCATCAATATCACAATAAAATGGTATTTAAAGATTTTTCTTACCAAGATTTTTGTTACAAAATATGTCTGATTATTAGAATACTATTCAAATGCATTACTCTTTCTCAGATAAACCAACTAAAATGATAACAATTGAAGTCTTTTAGCTGTTAATTTCCCTATCTTGTCTGCGAACCCCACTTAGAAATTCATGTTACATCATAACCCTGTGCTTACATGCATTATCTATATGAATAAAAGTTCCATGAAAAATTTCTATTGTACTGTAAACACATCTATTATAAAAAAGGATGCTGAATATACACTCCAAAATTGATTGTACCTTCCACTATATGGGTCATGAAGGAATATTTGAAAAACACTCAGATAAATTGGATTAGGATTCTTCCCTATTACAAAATAAATTACTCAAAATTTCAATTACCTATACATTATTAGTATTACACAAGCTTTTTCTTTTTCTTTTTCTTTTTTTTTTTCTTTTTTCTTTTTTAATGGTGCTGGGGATTGAACCCAGGGCCTTGTGCTTGACAGGTGAGCACTCTATGAAATGAGCTATATCCCTAGTCCCTATTTTCTTCTTTACTATGCTATATCGTCCACTTTTTTTTAGCCAACTGAGTTATTATATTTGTAATCAGGGAAAGATTAGGAGAATAGAGTTCCTTCTTCGTTATTGCTTTGTTACTGCTATCATATGTACTTCTTTGAAATTCTAACAGTATAAATCTTTGTTTCATCTTACCAAAGATTCCTCATCTTAGAATCTTCACAAAATCTTTCAACTTTTGTACCCAAAGAGCTACTTTGTAAAACTGGTTTTCCCCAAGTTCTTTGGCAAAGTCCCACCCACTCTGGTTCAATATATGGATGCTCTCAAGGCAAGTTCTGTGACCAGGAAACACTCTGTTTTCCCCTGCATCTATAGTACAAAGTACATTGCGCTGTTTGTGTTTAACAGTATTTGTTAGTATCATTATCAACATAGTAATGTTATTAATAGCATTGACAGAAACAACAGCAATCACCAAGATAAGAGCCTTAGCAACAGTGGCATTTACAGTATACTATTATATTAATTATCACAATGCATCTGACAGGCTGCTCCTAAGAATTCACACTAGTGAGTAGTTTATGATTTTACCCTCAAGAGGAAAACTAGAGGACACATCAATCCTAATACACCCTTGTCTCTCTGTACCTCCCTCTTCTACTGAGTTTAAAAACACAAAGAGGATAGTGATAAAACCATTACCAAACCAAATTTGTTAATGGAATTAAGTAAGTTGTTAACTCTGTAATAAAGGAATATGACAAAGCGTGTGTAATTTTTTGCTCCATAATTTGATCAGTGTCATTTGGCTGGATATAAGTAGTTCATCAGACAGAAATGTTTGTACCCAACAGGGTGAAGCTGTGAAAGGAAAGGGATTCTTGCACATTTAATACTTCTAAATATTATTCAGTTGAGAAAAGATTTTGCTCTGTTGAGGAAAGGAATAGCATATCACCTAAATAGGTTTTATAATTTGGTATGTTGTGAATCTGTTTTTATGACCATTAGGAGTGAGATATAAGTCATTATCAATGGAATGTACTCTGATCTAAATAATAGTAGAACTGAACTTAAGAAAGGGATTTGTTTCTTTTTAGATAAATCATAAAATGATTCTCTAATCCTGATTCTAAAAATTTGTTTACTTATCAATCCATAATAATTAATGAATATGAACATTTAACCAGTAAATTATCCTCAGTGATTCAGAGTTGCTAGAAAGTATGAAGTTATCTGTTTGGCTATTTACAGTTTTGGTTACAGTTTGAGGGCTCCTGTTGTTGCTTTTAGTAATTTGAAGTACTTATTAGATAAAAATAGATTTGAATTTTACCAATAATCTTCTTTGAGGGTTTGTCATTCAACCAAAAACCTGTCATTCAACAGGTTTCTATCAGAAACCTGTGTCATTGGTGGCCTTTTGATGGTAATAAGTCTGTGAAATTAAACACTGGAAATAATTATGGGTAAGCAGCAGTCTAAAAGTACGTGACACACACTGATTTTTAATTTATAAGAAGATAATCTTTTTTGTATTAGTTTTGGTGTCATAAAAGTTAAACTCAGTTAAATAAAGAGTTTATTAGGGGTGTCTGGGGTTCCACTCAGTTGTAGAGTGCATGCTTATTAGCATGTGTGAGGTCCTGGGTTCTAACCACAGCAAAGCAAAAAAGAGTAATGAAAAAAGAGCTTATTTGTATGGTTAGATTTCTGTTTATGATTATTATCTTATGTTTACTTATTAAAAATTGTGTAGGATTTATTGAAGATACCAAACCTAGGGCTAACTCATATTAGCCCTTATATTAGAGATAGTGAGGTAAATCACCTATCTTAGATCTGAGGAATGAAGTAAAATTTGGGTATATTTAATATTGTGCTGCAGTTATAAAATGGAATTTGGAAAATTAGATAAAAAGGCAAACACAAGTTCTTTTTGTTCATTTAGATTTTTATTTTCTTTCCAGTACTGGGGATTGAACCCAAGGGCTCTACTAGTGAAACACATTCCCAGCCCTTTTTATTTTGAAATGGTCTTGCTAAGTTGCTAGAAACTGTCCTCAAATTTGCAATCCTCCTGCTTCAACCTCCTGAGTTGCTGGAATTACAGGCATGTGCCACCGTGCCCAGCCAAACCCAGGTTCTTAAAAATCAAACCAGTATTTTAGAGTGGGTACAACTCCGACCGGATGCAGCCCTGGCCTTATCTTCAGGCAACTTGGCTGATGATGTCATGGTCTTGCATGGAAGAAAAAGCTGTTATGATCAGTTAAAAGCAAATAACAGGGAGACTTTTTAATCTGATACTTTTCATAAAAATGAGCAGCTTAGTTCTAATACTCTTGGAAAATTCCAAAGGAAACTATGCACACAGAGTCAGATAGAATGTACATTGCAGATGGCTGTGCCAACCTTACTGGTTCACAGATGGCAAAGTGTTAACAGAAACCATCATTTCAAGTTAAACTGTAAGGCCTAGTATTTAGTGTTTTACTCATGAAATATTTTCAGACTCACTCTGTTATTTATTTTTACTTCTTTCTTGGGGAAACTCAGGAATCATAGTGGTGCTCCTCTTCGCTTATAATGTGAAGGAAATTTGAAGTCTGGTTATGTTCATGCAACTCACCCAGGAAGACTGAGCTCAGAACTTGGATGTCCCAACTTCCAGCTCTGACCCACCCGCTTCATTTTATGCAGCTTCCAATATTCGCATGGAACCTCAGCTCATGCACTTGTGTCATTAAAGCACCGTGTGAAGTACCGGGATTCAGATGAAACAGAGTAAAATCATGATAAGTGAAGCTAAGGGACCACATGCTGCATTTGTTTGGGGCTTGAATTCTTGACTTTATGGGAGGGCACAAAAGGGCTTTGATATTCCCAATGAGTACTTATGCCTTTTTATCTTTTAAACACTGTGTTCACAGTCTGTAATAAAGTCTGTTCTTGAAGACATCTTCTCTTGGGAGAAAACAGAGCTTCTCCCTAAATCTTCACAACCCTTCTCTCAGTGTTTGGTCACTGCTGTTAATGAAAATTTACGCAGTCTAAAGAACCGGGCAGATGTTAAAAAACCCTCGTGGTCCCACCAGCCAGGGACGGTTCCTCTGTTTGTTATTTCCCGGCTGCTTGGCACGTTCCTCTGACATACAACAAACCCCCATTATAAAGGATTATATGACGAGTCAACAAGCATGTGAAAGATAGCAACCAAATGGTGACTCCCAATTACATGAAAAATTACTATAATCACCCCTGCTGTAACACCCGTCTGTTGGCAAAGTGGTTGATCCCCTCGAAAAGCATTAAAAGAAGGCCCAGTGTATTAAATAAAAATCTCAGTTCTGTGTGTAATCATAAAAATTAACACTGTCACTTTAAAAAAAAAATCTAATTGGTGTCCTAAAGGGAAACCTACTAGGCTATGTAAAGTAGCTATTATGAAAATGTTTAGCCTTTTGAATGTATTTCAGACAGCGTTTGTATTGCCAGATTTGTCAGCCAAAAATTCACTAAGCAGATTTGTCAGGGGCTGAGGCCATAATCTGTAAAACAGACATTGGCATAGAGATTAAAGATCAAGAGAATTATATAGGTTTTGTTACCATATGCCAAGATTCCTTTTTAAAAGTTTGTTTTGTGTGGGCTGTAACCAAAAGCAAGCACTATCTTTGGTATTTAATAAAACAGTAGCATTTCCTGCAGAGAAGGGAAGGAAAGAAGGGAATATAACTGTCTCTGTCACATACTTGGGATGTGGATGGTGGGGAGGCAGAGATATTCTTGACATTGTCCTCTCATTTCTTTCCTATCTATAATGTAACCCACATGTGTGAGTCATGAATGAGAAATCAAGGGCATGAGAGCCCTTAAATCGGCCGTCTTCCCAGGTGGGGACTGTAGAGTCGGCTGGACATTTTCCCCTTTCAGAAAGTGTGTCCTCAATATGAAGGGGGTGGACATTACAATCAAGCTTCCCTTTTCGGGGCCACAAATGATATCTCTCTGTCTATGAAGCTCCTTTGGACGATTTCATGCTTAGAAAAAAAGCCAGTGACCCAAAATGGGCTGGGTGCAGGATTGCCTGGTTCCTGTCATGTGGCTCGGAGCAAGTCGTGGAATCACTCTGAACTCCATATTCCTTAAGTAAGGATGTGACTCCAGTGGTCTCTCAGGACCCCTGACCTCTCAAATTAGGAGATTCTGTGAAGATCAGACAGAGCACAGGCTGCAAATACAACCCTGCCAGATGCAGCGAGCAAGAAGTGCTCTAAGTTGCCAAAACATATTCCTTAGCATTTAATAGAATGATGGGCTGCTTCCCCAAAACATTTTGGGGAAAGCCTTATGCTTGAAAAACTAGGAAAGTATGAAGAGTCTCTTGGAGTCCCATAACTCAGATATTGTGATGTTTTCCCCAGAACTCTGGGGACTTTGTGGCAGATTTGGGCATTTATATTAAACATAGTAATGACGTCTGTGCACATTTGCACTTTGGAGGTGACTGCGGACAGAGTGCATAGTAATACTTCCTAATTTCCATGCCACTTTAACACAGTCTATGCCATAGATAACCCTAAGATGCAAAAAAATTAATTTACCTAGATGGAAAGGAAATCACACACAATTTGTATGGGAACTTTCAAAGGCGCTTACACTAAAGCTTTTCCACGCCACTTTTAAATTATATCTTCATCACAGGAATGAAATACCGCTCAGGGAACCGCTGACTGAGAGAAGTGGCAAGCAGTCTTCCCAGACTTTATTCAGTACTCACATCCAATCACATGGGTAAACATAAATACATCCCAGTGCTTATTCAAACACTCACAAGTTATCTATATAAAGACGAACTGCCATATATTCTCGGAAATAGATTTCCCCCCATTTCCCTTTTCCATTTTGCATCCAATATATTAACTGTGAAATTCATCTTTTTTTTGGAAGCAAATTATCGGCCCTTCCTGGCCCCACCTATAATTTTCTACATTTTCTTGAGACAAACTCTGACACATTGCGACAGAGTTACTGGCAAACAGGAATTCTAGGAACTTTGGAATGGGGCCGGGCGCCTGACACCTCCACCGGCTGCAGACCTGGTGCTGCGCCTGGAGGAGCTAGCCTGCTCTTGGTTCAGTACCGCAGGAGAGCAGGGGAGATACCTGCCTGCCGCGTTCGTGCCCACGCAGACACTAGGGGGTGTCCAAGGACCAAATGTGTTCCTCCTTCCCTTCAGCCTTGTCTCTTCGGTACTCGCAGGTCCAGCTAACTTAAAGTGCGGGAGCGAAGGGAAAATCCATCCAATTAATTCCTGTCTTGTGCCGAAATGAATAATGTGGGGTCAGTTTCATCACCAGGCCCGGATTCCCTGGGATCTCTGGCAGCAGTTGTAATCGCGGGGTTTGAAGCGGGGCCATTCCGTAATAGAAGCCACAGGTGATAGGGAGTGAGGTACAGTTACCAAATGCTTATTACCTGTGCGTGCCCGGATTCACGTGTCATTGAAAAGAGGTCACCTTTTCCTTTTGGGGGCAGGGGAAGACAGACCTCTCTGTCTTCTCCTTTTCATGTGGTCCTGATCACTTTTTCGTGTAGATTATTTGTTGATTGTTACTTATTAGGAAACATTTGCCCTTGCTACTGTAGACATCTTTAGGCCTTTGGGCTTGGGTCTCTTTATGAATACCTATTACTTCTTAATTATGATGGTTTAATAAGATACGTCTTTCATTTTCATCTCCTATCTCTCTTCCCCTGTGATTCTTCTCCCTTTGCTATTGGTCCCTAAGGGCATGTTACTGGCTTTTCTTTATTGTTCCCATCTTCCCTTCGCCCCTCCTGGTGAATTAAAAAAATAAATAGAAAGCATTTTAAGGATGACAACAGTAATAATAAAGCCAGGAATTGCTTTCCAGCTAAATGCACTGATTGGAAGTCCTATTGAAAATAGCATAAACCTAATTGAAGTAGTCAACCCCTCCCATACAGGTCATGCTATGCTCTATTAACATGAAGGTAAAACAAAGCTTGTGACATTTCTGCTTTTCCTAGGCTCACTTTTCCTAAGACACATCAATACTATTGACAATAGTATTGCATTGAGCTTCTCAGTGACCTGAGCTGTCATCTTGTGTTCCTGGATAATTCTTTCTTAATGAAACCTTATCGTATCCTTTACCTATAACAATCAACAGAAAAATAATCATGTTTTAACATGTAGGAATCGAAAGTTTGAAATAAATCAAAATTGCAGCCACTAAATAGGTAACAACACCGATCATTTAAATAATGTGCGTACTCAATACCTGCCTGTTGTAGCTGTTAAAAATTTGAATATATTTCCCAAATTTGTGGCAGTATTCAAATTGCACAAGAAATGTCTTAGGTGAAATGATCAGGACAGTTGAGTCTATATACAAGGATCTGTTATTTGATTTCATATTGAACCATTTAAGCAGACTCCTCAAGAGTCATTATTTGGTCCTAAGCTTTATTACTGAAGTTTCTTATGTGAGATGGAACTGACTATCAGATTTGATGGCAAAGCACTAGCAGCTGGGAAACTGCTCTTTCTCTCCCCTCTCATTTCCCAAACAATGTTTGCACTGATTAATACTATGCAACAAGACGTGACGCAGAGATTGTGTTGGCATTGTGTTCTGATGACCCCACACATTGTGTGCGCTCTGTGGTTCCTTTTGCTGTTCATAGTTATATGGGTTTATCAGAAATTACATGTCAGGCTCCCGATGAGTGTAATTGTATACTGATTGTGTATAGTTTTTTAAACCTCATTATTAGCCTTGTATGCAAACCAAATAAAAGGAAAGTTTAAAAAAGGAAAAAGAAAATAGCCTCCACTGGACGTCATGTCAGAGCCCAGGTGTTTGAGCCTGGATGCAGGGGGGAAACAAAATGTTCTCTCAGGGACATCTGCTGCAGCCATGTGCTTGAAAAAAGGCCCTAATGAATGCAGGGGGAAGGAGAGGAGTGGCAGGGTGTTGGGGGAGAGCTCCGTGGCTCCCCTTTCTCCTGACTCTTCTCCTTGCCTGCACGATTCATTTAATAACAAGACAGGGAGGATGCTGAGCGATATGGTGTGTGTGCCCTCATTCATTTCAACTTTCATTAATTGGTGCCCCCATGGCATTTTCTCTGAGTTTTGACCCTCTGCTTAGAATCATTCTTATCAGGAAAACAAAAACATCTCAACTATGTAGCTACAAATTCAAAGGGGGTGGCAGGGCTAGGCACAGGAAGAGTGATGAAATGAATAGAGCTTTCTTTCCCTTTGCAGGGCTGAGCCCTTCTGCCCATTTACACCTGAGCAATTTATTGGACACTTCTAAGATGGTTATTATCCAGGGTGTGTGTCCCTTGGACTCACAAGTGGGAAGCTCAGCAGGGAACGTTGAAGTATTACATACCAAGGATGAGGGCCATTAGAATTAGACTCGCTCTAATGTGGGAAGTGCTTAGTTCTCTTTTAAAAACCTTTAATCAGTATACAGTGGTTCAGTACACAGATGTTAGCACCAGTGTGAAGGCTCTCTAATTGTAATTTAAGTTATCCCTGCCTAAGGGCTCCCAATCAAATTATTAGACTGTTGCAGTAAGTCTGTGGCTCTTGGTTGCACCTTGCAAGGGGGTATTTTCTGGAATGATGAGAAACAGTGGTTTCTCCTGGGAAGCAAATGTACCATTATGGACTTATTAGGTCCTTGATTAGATCCACAGCTGATAAGTGAGTAGACTTTTTCAAGAGAAAATATTGCAGTTTGTTTCAATCTCCCTCACTCAATCTTTGGATTGCAGGAAAGGAAGTAAATGAAATAGAACGAAAGGAAATATGCATGCAATCTAAAAAAGTGGTTGTAAAATTTATTAATCGGTTTTTTATAAATCACCACTAGCTGTTCAGGCATTAAATGGTAAGGCTGTAATTTTTTGTTTGTTTTGTTTGTTTCTTGTTTTTCCCAAACCCTAAGCTTGCTTTTTTTTCATTGACAGTTTTCTGATTGAACTGCCAAGACTCAAAGAGTTAAACATTCAGAGCGATAATTAATTAATTAAGCGGTCCTAGAAAGTTAACCTCTCAAGTTTCCTTCCTGAAATTCATGTTTATCTGATTTGCTTTAATAAGCGACTAGCTATTGAACTAGTTTTACATACTTTAATTTGAAGATAATTACAGTACTATAATTCACATTTCAGATGCACATTAACTTTTCAAAAGATATCAAGTTAGATACCTTTCCCTAGCATTGTGCTTATTTTTTAGTAAAGTGTAACCTGAATAATAATCGACTGGCTGTAGTAATATCTTTTAAGTCGTCCTATTAAGAAGCATTTATTTGATTTTAATTGTAGAACCATTGGTCATATTGAGTTCATTTCCTGTTCATGTTGATTTCATGGGTCTCTCCATTAGTATTCAATTGCACAGTAATTAGTCATTAGTTCACCGTGATGTCTTCAAGCATGTGTACACTTATATTCTCATTTTCCACTCAGTTTCTGCAGACATATTTGAATTCTTTATTTCTGAAGGAAAGGAAGGTCATGATAAGGAAGACAAAGTGCTAGATCATGAATTTATTAGATTAAACATTTTGCCAAAAGGCCCCTAGTTGAGGCATGCAAAAACTGATGCATTATAAATGAAATAAGTGGCAGCTGCCTAACCACAATACTGAAGTTCCCGAGATGTCAAAAGCTGGGATCTGAAGCATTTGTGATCAGAGATGAAATAGCAGCTATTTAGTGAAACTTCAGGATGGCCCTTGAGCCCCGTGTACACCTGGCTAATTCTGATTAGAGCATCTTCAATTTCTGAAGAAAGGTCAAATTCCCAACTTGTTACCAAGCTTCAATAATGTGCTGAATTTTGCTGTTTTAACCAACTGTTTGGCTTCTCAGATCTATTTTCCCATCTGAGAGAAAGTATTTTTTAAAAATATATTGTCAATGGATTAATTAATTCCAAATGTGCTGTGTTTTTAGCTCGCATTTTATCTAAGGTATTCATTTAGCTCCCACGAAAAGTAAATATGTCATCTGTCATAGTCTGTCACAAGCTCGTAATTTAAATCCATTAGAAAATTGTTTCTGCTTTTTATTTGAGCTGGCTTCACATTGTTGTCCTAATTAAATTGGAGTCTTATATCATTTAAATGTTAGAATTGGAAATGAAATTATTTTTATTCAGGTGATAATGGTGGTCCTCATGGCAGAGCTCAGAAACATTGCTTTCGGATTAGTGGAGCCAATGTTCAAGAAGCCATGGTTGCTTGGAATACATTCCCATTTTCATTTATTCCCTCTATGAAATGAGAAGCAAGAGAAGTGGAGTCCCGAAGTTAAAGGATCTCTCTCCAAATAGACAAGTTCTGTGGTAGCCTATGTCTATGCCTCCTTTCTGTTTTGTGGTCCAAAGATAATTGAATTCTTATAAATTGTCTAAAAATGGTGTTTGACACAATAGTTTACATAGATACTCCTCAGGCTTTACAAATGAATCTCATGATAAAATGCTGAATCTGCCTCAGTAGGTCTGGGTAGCCTCAAGATTCTGTGTGTCCTACAAGCTTCCAAGTGAAGCTAGCGTGGCCCGTCCATGTGTCACACTTTGTGTATCAAGAGTGTGAAATGATTTGTAAGCAAGCAGGATGGATCACAATTGATATCTTTTCATAAAGCTTTTTTTGAGAATTAAAAAATCATTCTCAGATTTCAGAACAAATATCCCCAGCTGTTATGTGGACTTACGACTTGGCTAAGATGCTGTTTATTATTGTTAATTTTTAAGCTTTAACATCTATTTTTGATTCATTTAGAAGAAACTTACTTTCTTAAGAGGAAGAAATATGCTTCAAACGCACACTTTTGACTTAAACATACTAATTGCAGCATGCTTTCCCATGTATTAAATTTAATATGTGAAGTTAGCAGGAAGTATGTTACTCCCATGACTTTTTTTGTGTGTACGTGGTGCTGGGGATTGAACCCAGGACCTATGCATGCATCTTTTTCTTTTAATATAAAAATTAAATTATCTTCAATTTTGGTTAAACATCTAGGCTTAAGGAATTAATTTTCATCTCTAAATTTAGCAGTATGAATCTTCCCACAGGATAATATCTGATAAGTTAATGATAACACATGCCAATTTCAGAATCACAAGACACTGTGGAAATCCCCAAATATTCAAGATGGCTTAACATAAATGTCCACAGAATTTGTGTATGTGTGTGTTTGAGAGAGGGAGAGTAAGGTGGGGTGGGGGGCGGATTTGACACTAAATCAGATCAACAGAACGTAGTTGATTTCACTTCTGTAGGCATGGAGTCTGAAATTCTTGGCTTTTGGCACCTCCTCTGCATGTAGTATCTGAATTGCTCTCTGAATTGAATTATAGTCTATAAAGGTTCCCAAATCTATTTGAAGAACTCTTCAAATTTTCTCTAAATTTTATAAGGCTGATTTGAGTAAGAATAACCATTACTCATTTGTGAAGTGGAACATTCTTGACCTTCCTCTTTTGTTCTTTCTCCCTCTTCTCCTTCTTGCTTTTCTCCTTTTAATTTTTCTTTCCTCTCCCCTTTCTCTTTTGTGTATATATATACACACACACACACACATATATACATATATATACATATATACACACACATATACATATATATACTATATATGTAGGTATATATATGTATGTGTGTATTTGTTCTTATTAGTTACACATGATAGACTGTATTCTGACATATTATATATATATATGGAATATAACTTCTCATTCTTCTGGTTGTACCTGATGTAGAATTACATTGGTCGTGTAATCATATATGCATATAGGATAGTAATGTCCAATTCATTCTACTGTTTTTCCTATCCCCCTTCTTTTCCTCCCTGTCCTTTCCCTTCAATCTTTCCTTTATTTACTTTCTCTTTCTTTCTTTTATTATTTGTCTGTTGGATAGAAAATAAATTGTATCATTACAGGAAGATAAGAAAAAATTCCAATCCTAAACGTCATTTTTCACCTTTTTCTTATAGCATGAAACCAAAGGAAATAATTCGTAATTTTCAGATATATCCTAGAAAGCTGGTTCACATCAGTGATTCTATTCCTGGTTAAATACTGTGCCAAAATTGTGAAGGAAATACTTTTTCAAATTTGATTTAATACATTTTGATGGTTAGGTACAGTGTGTTTTAAAATTCAAGTAAGGCCAATGGAACTCAACAAATGGATTAGGAAATGAGAAGAAAAATGCACACAACAAAATGCTTGAATCATCTCAGACTCTAGAGCCTGAGAAGGCTTTAAATAAATAATGTACAATTTAAAAAAAAAATATAAGCCAAGTGCTATGATGGAAACAATCAAGTGTCTCCCCAAATCAAATGGGACTTCATTCATCCATCTGTCTCTTCCTTCTTACCTTTGCTACCTGGGCAATTAGCTATTCTTCCTGTTCTGAACCTTGTTTTTTAAATTAATTAATTTATTTATATTTTTTAGCTATTACGTGAGAATGCTGATGATTCCTACATCAAAGTGTCCATTTGAACTAAGTAAGCTAATATAGTCCTCCCGAACATGCATATTAACCTGTATTTTTGGATTTCTTGACTCTAGAATTTTAGCTGAGAGAAAAAAAAACAAAACTAAACTAAATCTAAGTCAATCAATCAATCCTCAAATGGCTTACATTCTAATGGGAGAGGATAGACAACAACAAATTAGTGCTATGAAGAAAAATAAAGCAAAAAGAGAAGTGGCTAGGGTATGCAGGAGGTACAAGGATGGCCATTTAAATAAGCTCATCAAGAGAGAGGGCATTGGAACAAAAGCCTCCCAGGAAGGAGTGCTTCCTGTAGGTGGAATAGCCAGGGTGAGAGTCCTAAGCCAGGATGGTGCTTCCCATTTATTTAAAAAACTGCCAAGAGGCCAGTATTTTTGGAGAGGGTCACATGAGCTGAAGAGCAGAGGAAGATAAAGTGAGGGAAGCAACTAAATGTAAGACCAGATCACACAGGACCTTTTGGGTTGTTGTTAGACCTCTGGTTTTCATCCTGAATGTGATGGGGAACCCACTGGCAGTTTTGAGCAGAATGGCATGCTCTAACATCTGTTTGTAAGACAGCCCCAATTTTACAGTTTGGTTTCAATGAAGGGGCAAGAGGTAGTCAGATTCTGCATTTTCTCTGCAGGTAGAACTGACAGGACTTGCTCGTGGATTGTGAGAAAAGAAGAAAGACTCAGAATTTATTTGGCCTAAAAAATCTGGAAAGAGGGAGTTGCTCTTTGCTATGCTGCAGCGCTCCATGACAGAAGCAAGTATGGGGCGTGGGGAGATCCAACTTGAGTTAGTGTGTGTTAAAATTTGAGAAGCTGGGCTGGGGATATAGCTCAGTTGGTAGTGCCTACGTCGTATGCACAATGCCCTGGGTTCAATCCCCAGCACCGAAAAAAAAAAAAAAAAAAATTTGAGAAGCCTATAGGATGTTCCACTGCAGCTATGCTATGAGCTGGGAGTTTGGAAAGTGCATTGGTCTGGGGCTCAGTGGAGAGGTCCTGGCTGAGTGTGGGAAACCAGGAAGTCACCAGTACCCTTCAGAGATGTTTCCATGGGGATATGGAAATGAGAGCACTTGTTGCATAATAGGTGCTCAACCAACATAAGTTGCCCTTCCTTTCTCTATTTTTTTTCACCTTCTAATTGACAATCTCATGCCAGTTTTTATTTATAACTAGATAAATATCAGGTCCAAGTGGTAAATTATTTGTTTTATGCATATAATTGTGTGTTTTCTTAATTTCTTCTGAAGATTTGTCATTCTGTGTTGCTTGGCTACAGGCTCTGTTTTCTTGACTTTATATAGTTTCAGAGCATACCTACTCTTGAACTAAGCCATAGTTTTGTAATTCTCCCTTTCTGGTGAGTATACCATAGTACTTATATTCACAAGTGTTTGTTAATGGATGGTCTAGATTATGGGGTGCTGTTATGTAAGTGGAGTAAACTTTTGAATGGACCTTTAGGCTTTTACCTTTGAAGAGTATTTAACCTCATGCTCATAGGATCATACCCAATATCCAGACACTTAAATAAACACTGAGAAAATGTAGAGATTACAAAATATGCTTCACATTATGTATAGAATTGACATGTGCATCTGATATATTAAGATTTTCTAATGTGCTGATTAAAATAGCAACTGATGAAATACTAGACCTCTGGAGATCCTTTACCTACTGTATTATTAGAAATGTATTAAAGTCAATTTTGTTTCTCTATTGTCCTTGTTTTTCTATGTGGCTCCATGACCAAGTTGATCCATAACATATTTTTGTTTTCATTTTTATGCCTTCAGAGCTTTTGTGATCAGTGTGTCCTTTATCCATCCTTTCCATGTGGCTTACTCCCAGCTCCCTAGTTCAGAAGTAACACAAAGGTAGGGGTGTCATGATTATTTGCTAATGAAGCACTTTGGCTGGAAATTTGCCCTCAGGAAAACAGAGCGCACTGATTGGAAACATGTGTTTTTGATGAACTCTTTTGTTGAGTGAATCTAATTTCTCCATAATGAACATCTATATGTACTGGTTTATTTCTCCCTCAAGAAATTGAGTTGATTTTCCAGTCCTGTACTGAGGTATAGAGCACTCCTTGAAAGCCTAATATGTAGTCATGTAATCATTTATGAATTTAGAAAATACCTAGAATACTAGAGAAAACTCCTTGCTGAAAGATTCTGTAAGACTATATTATCTTTGTCAAGTTTCATTTAAAGTTAAAAAAATAATTTTAGAGCATCTTCTGACACCAAATTAATTTTATCTAGAATTCTATTCCTTTTAAATTTTTTCATTAGTTGTTGATGAATATTTATTTATTTATTTATTTATATGTGGTGCTGAGAATCGAACTCAGTGCCTTGCACATGCTAGGCAAGTGTTCTGCCACTGAACCACGATCCCTGCCCCTACAAATTCTATTCTAATAAAAGGAAGTTTCTAGAAAAACAAAACTGGCTCACCTTTCATTATAACCTCCTTCTAGTCAGGATAAGCTAAGGGTTACAACACATGGTCTAAGTTCTCCAGGACACAAGACAACAAGTTTAGTTTCTTCTGGACACACTTCACTTAGAATGAGGGCCAGTGCATCAATTCACATGGGCATTCAGGGATCAGCTTCTTTCCATCCAGTTGCCCATCCCACCCTATCTCCTGAAGGCTCAGTTTTCTTGACTGGATCTTTTCTCTCCAGACAGAGAGAGGAGAGGCTAAGGAAATAGCACGGAGGATTGGTAAGTTCTTAGAGACCAGGTAGAGATGCATCTATTACTTCTATTTATCCAGGCGTCTGGCTAACTAGCTAGAACTCAGTCATATGTCTCTACCTAACTGTAGGGAGAGCTCTGAAAGTGGGTTATCTGAGTGCCAAGGAGAGGTGAATACAGATACGTCTGAGTCTTAGCAATCTGCTGTAGACCCTGTTGAATTGGAAACCCATGACACTCAGTGGTGGACCCCTCTCACCCAGCTGTTTCGCTTCATGATACTGCTTTCCTCATCCCCTCTTCACTCCGGGCATTTACCAAATTGTGTGAACTATAAGATGGGAGGGAAATGCACACAAACAAGAATTGATGAAGTAAATAAAATTAATTTAGCTACTTAAGGAAACATTTATCATTAACATGCATTGACCTCTTTTATTATTTGCTCTCAACATTAACCTTGTTTTCCTGTATCAAAAGCTGACTTCTATTAAAAATGAATTCAGTATGCATGCAGGCTTGTGGGATGCAGAGAAGGATAATCTGGTAGAATGTTCTCTTGTGTTGCTGTGTGACAGCCGTCCTGGAATTAACATGCACTAAACAGCTATTGTGCAGGTACCCTGCTAAAACCTTTATGAATATTAGTTTATGAACATTAGTCTCCTAAAAAGAACTGTCCAACTCTGTGAGTTGGGATTGTCCCTATTTGGAAAGAGAGATTCCTTTGATTAAAATCCAGACCTCTTTGACCAGGCTAATAAAGCCTACTGACTTTCCACATAGGAGGTTCTGAATGACCTTCCCCCCACCTCATGCCTACTGCACTTCCCCACAGCTTTTTTAAAGGCTGAGGTCCTTTCCAAAGCTCAACATGTTTGACCACGTAGACCAAAGTAATTGGTTCTCAAAACAATTGAATCTATTGAGTATAGACAGAGGCCGAGCCTGTAACCGAACCAGTGTACTCAAACAGGGGATTAGAAACAGCTTAAAAAGAGATCTGGAAGTCATATAAATGTGGAAAGAGATCACACATGCTTAAATAATTATTTATAGAGATGAATAAGAAAATCAAGTTAGTGCTGTTTCCCTGAATATTGGATTCCTTTCCCAATATATCTTCCTTCTTCTTTTTTTTTCTTCTCTCTTTTTCTAATTTATGTTCTTTATCACTCACTGCTGACAAAGGAAACCAAAAGACAAAAGGAAAGAGTAGAAAAGATTACTTTTTTCTTTACTGTGGACTCCAAATAAAATGGACATGGTATTAACTCCTATAATGATTTGCTCTTTACTTCCATCTGCATATCTGATCTAATTATACTAATAAAAGGAGAAGGCAAAGGGAGAATTACACTAACAAGTGAAGTTTTTAACTTGCACAGGAAACATTTATTCCCTCCACCCTCCACTCTCCTTTAAATGGCTCTTTTGCATCCCTTGATGCACAGCAGGAGAAGTGGCATTTGCCACCCCATGGCAAAATGGATCTGTGTGTCTCTGTACATAAAATTGGTCCACGTGTGATTTAGCTTTGAGTTGTGTTGTGTTTCTTATACTAATATAATATTGTTCTAGTGCTTGCCCCTGATTAAAGAAATAACATAAATAAATAATTTATAATTTAATTAATAAGGTATAATATGCAAAGCACAGTAATTTCAAACAGCTTGTAATGTCTCTAATGTACTTTCAATTTTTTATTTTACATAAGGGCTATATTCATTATGTGGTTATGATAAACATACTAATGAATTTTATTACAGGAACAAATTTAAACATGTAAATGAGATCAAATAGTATTAAAATGCAAACGATGGTGAAACTTATTACAAACTAACCTTGCCAACATACATGGAATGATGTCATTTTAAAACTTTGCAAGTTGTATCCCTAAACAAAGGCACTGCCTTTGACAATGTCCCTGAACATAAGAATTTGTGAACCGAATGCTATATTCTCATATGAACTCCCCAACCAAAAAAAAAAAAAGTTAACTAGAATCTAGGGTTTGCATGTAACTTTGGATGACAATTAAAATCCCTTTTCTTGTTCCAGTGAACAGTAATCTGTGCATAATTACATTCAAATGAGATATTAGCATTTTTTGTGCTTACTCTTTGTTAATTGCAGAGTTCACTCACCATGGTGATGCTTTTGATGGAATCAGGCAACCTTATTGACCTGATGCCGTAAGGCGTGTTGGAAAATTCTGCTGTATTCTTCATTTTTTTTTTTATTTTGGCATTTTGAGGAGTCCTGCTGCTTTTATTACATTCCTGACACTTTTGTTAATAAATCATTGCAAAGTTAATGAAAATTGCATTCAGGCATATCCAAAATAATTGTGTCCTTTGTCATGCTAATAAATTGAAAGATGTTGATCCAATGGGCGAATGCATGCCCATTATGGAGAAGTTGGTGATATGGGTGCCTGTTGCACTCACACTTTTTCCTTGGCATATCATTCCATGTAAAATGCGAAAAAGGAAAACAAACCTCAATATGTTTTATTTCATATTTTATACAGTGAGCCTTTAATTAAGTCAGCAAATGGGTGAATTATATCTACATGGAAAGATACAAGTATTTGTATTATGATTTATGAAAGGTTGTTAATATCAATAGGAATCAGCAACAGTCTAATATCAGACTCATAAAAATATGAAAACCATGTTTGACTGACCTTTCTCTCATGCCTGGGGATTTTCTGCATTTATATATGACCCACTTGATTTAAAAATCACAATGTTAATAACCCCACATTCATTTCCCAAGGCTGCTTCTGTACTAATTTAGAAGGAAAGTGAAGAAATGTGACTTTTTATTAAAAAATTTTTTTTCTTTTTGTCTTTTTGGCAAGCATCAGATCTTTTCATTCACTAAGATTTAAGTGAATAAGGGTGTCAGTGAGTGTGTTTGGGAGATAAAAACACTGTCACACTCACATGCTCTGTGAAGCAGGTTCTGGGTGAGGAAGGGGATTCAGTTCGGAAAAATTTAAGCATATAATTTAAGCATATACATATAGATGCATTTGTTTTCAAATTTATCTCAAGGAAGAACTCCAAGTAATTGTTGTCTTGGGGAGTTCTTAATTTATGCACTAGCCCATCATGCTGATTTTAGGTAGGTATTTATTCTGCTATTCAATCAAAAAGCATAGTTTCCATAACAACTGCCACATCAGATGAAACGTACAGCTTGGCATTTGAAATACAGGACTTCTTAGGAGATATGCTTCCTGACATATTGTGTTGAACTTGTGTTCCTTTCATTCTCTTTTAAGCTAGCAAGATCTGTGTTTCTATAAAGGACCATCGCAGTTTTGCATAATTATTACAATCCATCTGCACATTTCCAGGATTTATATTAAAGTAATTAAAGCCATTTTGTATTAGTGGGTGCTGTGTGGAACCGGCTTGGATGCAGGATTCTAAAAGTTCCCACTTGCCTGCTTGCTGTGCTGTAATTTGGAGAACAGAATGTTCCGTAAATGAGGTTTGGGAATACTACATTTTTTTCCTTTCTTTCCTTTCTTTGCAAAGTAACTTTTTTTTTTTCCTCCAGTGGAAAATGGAATAAAAGGTTCACCTAGGGACTGGAATTAATGTAGTCCTTCTGCCTAGGGTTAAAAAAGAGCAAAATCACAGCAAGTAACATTGTGCAAACCCTAATATATTTAGCTTTTTCTATGGAGAAATAATAAGGCTGTGTTTCTAAGGCAACTTTCTTCCAAAGAGCAGCAGGCAATTTAATTTATATCCTCATTTTCCCTCACAGTATTTGTACAAGGTAAACGAGGGCTGATATTATTAACCCCATTTTATGGATGGGATGATTGAGGCAGACAGATAATGTCTTACAGAGCAGGTAATGAGGCTGATAATGTTGTACAGGGCAGGGGGGAGACACATCATGTCAGCAGCAATAGGTAATACCTGTTAGAACAAAACCACAGAAAGAACTAGCTAAAAGTGCAAAACAGGTTGCTGAGAAAAATCACAAGTTCACAACTTTCTAAGGAACAGTTTGGTACAGATCACCACTTCTGACCTAGACATGAATCCTTGGCATCTCTGCTGAGATCTGCAATGCTTAGCTTGATTCTTAGTGTTCAGGGTCTGTCTCACAAGAATCTACAATTCTTATGGGTGATCCTTAGTAGAAGCCCAGCGGAGACCACACCATTCAATAAAGAAGACAGCATTTTTAACAAAAGGGGTTAATGCATATTTTGGAAAAAATCTAGGTGTAATAAAATTGTCTCCCCACTAGAGAGAAATTCTTATTTTGCTCTGTAGAGTGTTCTTTTTTAGTATTTTTTCTACTGCGAGAGGATTGAGTGAGTGAAGGTGCCGAGCACTTTCTCTCCTGAGCCACTTATTTGCCAGACCATTGTTGTCATGCTTCCTAACAAATGGTTATTAACTGGTCTTTCTATGATCCCATCATATACCTATAAGGCTAGATGATGATGAACATTCTTTGTCACAAATAGTAGCATTCACAAAATTTATGGGATATGGAATCCTGGCTTCTGCTATAATAATGGAGCTGAGATGTTAGGGTGTCCTGAAGCACAAGGTTAAAAGTGCATGGTCTTGATTTGGAGGAGAGGTTATGCACACAGGCTTTGAAATCAGACAACCTGCCTAATGTGCCACATAACTGCTGCATGCTTCGAGGTGGTTACTTAGTGGAGCTTAGCTTTAGTTCCTTCTCTAGAAAATGAGAATGATAAGAACTTGCTCATAGGTTGGGAAGGTGCTTAGCACACTCCTAGCACATTGTGAAGATTCAAGAGATGGGCGCTTCTAGGTTCATCATTATCCTTTATACATGTTGGGAAAGGCCTGTTTGCATTATCTAGCTTGCTATTTCTTTTTTTCTTATTTTGGCTAGTCTATCTCTTGAAGTCTTTTTTTTTTCCTTTTCTTTTGTTCTGTTTTTGTTTAGTTGGTATTTAAAAAGAATTAACTAATTTCAAGCAAGGAAGAACTCAGGTTTGACATCACTGGGACTATTAAGTCTATAGTCATGGGAAGTGGAAAACCTTTCCTCCAATTTTGGTTTCTATTCACATCACATGCCATTAAATTTCTGCAACTGAAAAGGTATAGTGGAGGTAACTAGGTTGAGAAAACAGGCAGAAAGAAGTGAACGTCTCTGCAAACAACCAGAAATTAGGCCAGAGAGAATTCTCAGAGCTTGAAAGAAGAAATTTAGGGAAAGAGGAGTTAAAATACACTTTGCAGAGTAGCTATTGAAATTATGTAACTTTATGCTCATCAATAGTACATTTTAAAACTAAAGAAGTTTTAAGCTTATTTTATGGATTTTAGATCCATATTAAGTTTGCAACTGACACTGAGCAGGCTTAGGGGTCCTCGTAAATGGGATGGAGGTTGAGTGGGATAGAGCCTGCAGGAATGAGGTAAGAACAAGGAGGTGCATGTGGTGCATAAAACACTTCTGGTACCTTTCAAGCTGATTCCAGGGTCAGACTGCCAGGCTGACTGGACGGCTGGCACACCCTTACTACATTTCTGGTATTCTCAACAGGTTGTCCATTGATTATAATCAGATAGTTCTTCCAGAATAATCCATGCAGGTGTATATAATCCATGCAGGTGTATATATACTCAGTCCTAGTGAATATTACCCAAATGATGTCTGTCCGCGGGCTCTTAATGTAGTATGAACAAAAGGTTTGCAAAAGTTTTAAGTAGAATTGAATGAATTTTTGCTGCATGAATGTGCTGGAATAAAAAGAATGCTTATTTCCTATTTGGCAATATTGAAAATACTTGCCTTGCACACCCCTTCCTTACTGCTTTTTTCTTTCTTTTCTTTTCTTTTTTTTTTTTTTATATATAGGTTTTACTCATCCAGAACCGCCACTTTGGAATGATTGAATTGTTTGATGCTTCTGTGCTTTCGAACAAGTTTTATAGCTTACAATCTACTTTATGGTGTGCTAGAAAGACTGCTATTTTCTTGCATGTAAAAATCATAAAACTCCAAATTATTTTTGGATAAATAGAGCCACTGAATAATAAAAATTCTAATAGATGAGGTTTTCAAAATCTTAGTGAATATTTTTTAATCATCTAATAATTTTCTGTTTCCAAAAATACTTGAAGCCTATGTACTTAAGACTGAGGTCATTCAGGGTTTAGCTATGTAAAGGACCAGAGTTACACTGGGGAAATATTAAAGACATGAAGCTTATTTCAAGTCACTGAAAATGTTATCTGACTGAAATTCGAAGGCCTGGGTTGCAATCTCTTTTCTGCTACCAATTTTCAGATTCACCTTTTACAAGTTACTTAGCCTATTTAGTCCTCAGTTTCTTCACTTGGGAAAATACAGAGATACACAAAATTTCACCACTTCAAAATTCATTCATAATTTATCTGGAGCATCTTACATGATGAATGCTTTGTAACATGTTTAGGCCTCAGAATTATTTAGGGAAGTGGCTCTAGGGAGAAAATTCTACTTGTGTTTCTGTTAATCCTCTGAGCAGGTCCTGTGAGAGACCAGAGGATCTCCAAATATGTATAGAGCAAAGAATCCTTGGGAAGGTTGGGCAGTTGGCATTTGACCAACCACCCTTTTCTGTAGTGTCCAATAGAGAATCTAGAGCTGTCATTCAGCCTGGTGCTTTTCCCTTATTTGAGGTTCGTACCTGTTAAACTTCATGTCTATTCAATAATCTCTTGCTCAAGATTATCTGTAATTTTGAAAACAAGTACCTGATGAATAGGGTTTTGATCCCTTATTTATTTTTGCCAACTGACCTTTGATCTATAACTATAAATGAAGATATGCCTATGTGAAATAACTGAAGAGGAATTAAAGATATTAGCAGAAATACTATGCTATAAACAGTGAAAGGACTTAGAGAAGCATTTTGAATTACTAAAAAGACTAAAATCTTATAGCTTATAGTACGTGGTAGATTAAAGATTTCCAAGACATTCCTGAAGAATTTTGGTAATTGGAAAACATATTCTACAGTAATGTCCCTAATATCAATAGGATAACTCAAAAGTTGATATTTTTTCTAATATATCAACATTGTATCTGTGACTGGGCAGTGTTTAATATATTCTTTTTGCTTGTTTCTCTAAGTTTTCGATGACTTTGTTTGATCTGACACTTCACAGGGAGTCCCTAAAACGCCAAGACTTGTGTAATTCATATATCATGGGTGACAGTTCCTTGGACAACATATCATGTCTGACTCTATTAGATCTGCTATAATCTATGGGCCTAGTGATGAATGGAGAGAGAGTGCCCTATCATAGAGCTCCATCGCCGTCTATCACCTGGAAACGCTGCAGAGACACTAATTAGAGGACAGTTTTCTGAAGGCCTGATGTGGTATGAAAATCACAAGAAACTGAATCAGTCTCTCAACAGCTAAAGTCCAGAACCTAGTGGGCTCTGCCATGGGTTTTAGCCTCCTTTGTGAGGTGGAGGCAGACTCTACCCCTGCCTACACCCAAGCAACCAAGCCTAGTTCTGGTGCTAGTTCTGGTCTTAGTTCTGGTTCAGTTCTTCTCTGGTACTTTAGAAGAAACTTTAAGGTGTTGTATGTATTCCAGAAACCATTTCTCACCACTGAAGCAAACTAGTTAAATTTGCTTTCATCCATTAAAAGAGAAAATGGTTTAGTCTTGGTTGCTTGATGCTCTCTGATAGCAGTCTCATTTTCTTTGGCTTATTTAAAATGCTTCTTTTCTGTCAATATGCACATGAATTATCTGGAATCTTTTTCAAAATGCAGATTTTTGATTCAGTAGATCTGAGTGAGGCCTAAGATTTTGAATATCTATTAAGCTGTAGTGGAAGAGCACATGGAAGAGCAAGGTTCTAGACAGAAGTATGTGTCTGAAGGTAGACTGTGGCTGCTCTGAGTTGAAGACAGAGGGCATGGTTGTTCAGGTTCCAGGTAGAAACTTGTCTGCCATAGCAGGTGTCTTAATTCCATTATCGACTACTGAACCTCTTTATTGATTTGACCAACCTTAAAGGGTGAGACTTTATCCATGAATGAACATCCTGAATCCTGAGTTGCAAGGGTACAAGAACAAGCCAGTGGATTAATTTCACCCCTTCTGCATTAACCCTCCACTACCAGAGATAGAATTCCTGGCCCTGAGCCAGCTGATTTCATGCGCAGCTTAACCAGTTAGCTCCGCCCAGAAATAAATACTGTCCTGGAGCTGAGGCAACTTTGATTTAATTGGCCTCAAACCATCCCCCTGGCCACAGTTTCACAGGTTCCTAAAGGGAAGTCACCTCTCCTACAGGGATGCTGTGGTCCTCTTTCTCCTATAGCCCTCTCCATCCTCAGATGCTGCTGGTCAGTGGGTTAGAACAAGAGAGGTGGATGAGACAGGCATTGATGAAGGTGCATGGACTTAGATTAGGGAGAAGGGACCCAAGATGTCTGTCAGAGAGCAAACAGCAAGGACTGATGGAGAGCAGAGGGCAAAGACACATAGGAAAATGATTTTCTGTGGGTTGAGAATATTTGAAACCTCTCTCAATGTGTATACTTTCTCATGGAACTTAAAGGCTGTAGGCAGCAAAAACACAAGAGCTTCAAAGCTGGAGGAAGAAAGGAGACTTGCTCATTCTCTGTGTTTACTAGAGGTTACAAAACAGCAACTGAAGTCGTGGGATCTTCTAAGTGGTGGTTATATGGAATATGGAAATGAATTCAATAACTGGAGTGTGTGTGGCTGGAGGAAGATATTCGTTGGTGGTGCCCATGAAGCCCAGTAAATAGGCTGGGTCCTAGACCCTTTTTACTGCTTCCAGGCCTGGGATTCATAAGCTCCCTCAATTTCAAGGAATCCTTAAACCTCCTGCAATTATATCTGGCATTTTGCATTTTTACCCCTGGGATAAGTCTCCCCCCCCTTCTTTTTATCAGAATATCAAAGCTGTAATCTATAAAAGATTCAACAAAAACTAGTCTAAGTGGCTATAAAAGAAAGATATTTTGATAATACCCTGTGATGTTTAGTGCATTATTCTGTGCTGTGAACTTAATTAGAACATGCTTTGTAATAAATTAGAGGGTAGACCCCAGTTCCTCCAATAACAGGAACCAAGCCTGACACTGGATTGCTTGCTTGGGATGAACTATCAGAACTAAGGAGAATTCAGGAGGTGAGGGAGAAGGGAGAATGTTCATCTAGTGGAAACTCAGGCCTAGAGCAGTTTAAATACCTCGCCAGTGTATCCTGGAGAGCTGGACCTGTCCTCTGGTGCCCCTGTGCACTTCACCTAATGTTCTAACTCACCTGGCTCCAGCTCCCTTCTCTATTTCAATTTTACATCTCCCATAGTGCCCCTAAAGCGTGCTCCCTGTCCTTGGCATCTGCCCTTAAGTCCAAAATTACTTAGTGATTTTTTAACTTTTTTCTTGTTTCATTTTACAATCCCAAAGTTAAAAAGATAGTTCTCCCTTTCCAGGATCTCTCCTGTTTTGGCCTGTTAGTCAGAACTCCATTCTGCTATTTTGCAATACCACAAGAATACAGCAGACTCTATTCCCTGCCTGAATCTCAGTGGCATGCATTCTATCCATGCCTGCACGTTTTCCAGTCCCATCTGGGTCCACGCAGTTGCATTATGAACTCTGACATCCATGTCATGTCATGTTTATCCAACTGTTTTACTACTAGTCAAAATCAGAAGTTTTTTTCCTCCCCAATTCTCCCAGCAGGACCTTCCCAGCTTGGAGAAAATGAAGCTGTCGGCTATCAGTTTATACATCATCACCAACAACAAACATGCCAGGATCAGAACCTGTATTTTGTTATCTGACCATTGCGGATGGCAGGGAGAAAAGACAGCTTGCTTTTCATTAGCTAAACTGACCCCAGCCCTGGGAGCAGTGGGACAAATATGCATTTCGACTGGAAGTAAACTGAGGAAACATGACATGGAGCCAGGGAGGGATTGTAGATCTGTCCCAAGGGTGTGATTTTTTAACAGACTGACTTTTGGCATTTGAGAAAAATCTCAACAACTCTCTGGATAGAATTTTCATAACTGTCCACTTGGCAGAGCTGATGTGTGTCTGGAAATAACACTGCTCTACTTTATGTTCTATGCTTTGGCTTTTGTGTATAAATGGTCTTGTTTCCTGGGGCCTGGAAATGTGGACTTTTCCCTTTCTTCCACGTTTACTCCTTTTGCATCTGTGGCCTTTAATGCCGTGGTTGGCACAATAGGTGTGTGACAAATGTCCTCCAAATGGAGTTGAGCGTTCGCGTGGGGACAGGAGCTGCCTGTTTTTTTGCCATGTGAAAAAGAAAAAGGAGCAGACTTTGGGAGCAAATGGGTCTCAATCTCAATCTGACAATGTCACTTACTGATTTAATCGCAATGTCTTCATCTTTATCATGGGTATAAGAAAACATTCCTCTTAGAGATGTTAGCAGTGAATTA
This sequence comes from Glaucomys volans, assembly GCA_020662805.1. Taxonomy (NCBI): domain Eukaryota; kingdom Metazoa; phylum Chordata; class Mammalia; order Rodentia; family Sciuridae; genus Glaucomys; species Glaucomys volans. The sequence goes on from JAJEJO010000815.1 coordinate 1,118,090, forward strand.
TGCTGTGTGTAAAATGCTAGCATGTGGTAAGTTCTCGATACAGGTAAATTCCCTTTCCTCTTTTGGTTGCTTCTTCCTTTGGGTATAAATACTAGGTTGCTAGAAATACAGAGCAAGCTCAATACAACTTTTACATGATTTGTATGGCCTTTCTTTTGAATTTTCTGTGTGATAAAGAGTGAAGAATAATGACATTGGAATCAGATAGACATAAAACTCTTTCTCCTCTTTATAGAGTGCTCAACTGAAACAAGGGTCTTGACATGAGCACTGCCTGAAGTCTCTCTCAGTTATGTACCCGCTCTGTCTGTAGCCAGTAATTCCTGTTTTTCTGTTGTGTTTCCACTTAAAAGTAATTTTGTGGCTCTCTCAAAAGATGGACAGAAGAGCCTTCTTGAATATAACACTGGGGAGCTATTGGGAGAGAGGGACTTGGAAACAGAGGACTGGGGTGTTGGGAAGAGAAGGCAGGGCAGCTGGAGGGATGAGGCCTGCCTGCCTTTTTCCATGGTCTGGATGCCACTATGGCTGCTCTCTCTTGGCTGGGGTTTTCAGGGTTAAGAGTCAAATCTCACCTTCTCCTTTAGAACCATAGTAATGGCACCAAGAGGGTCTTGCTCCCTCTGGCCCAGAATAAAATGAAAGAACAAGGGAAACTTGATTCCATGCTTGGAAATCTAATTTTCTTTATTGGGTCCATTTGAAAAATCCTAGAGTAGGAGATTCTTCTGGACTCGGGGGCATTTCATTTGGACTTGGCTTAAGACCTGGGGTAGGCAATTGGAATGCTGCTGTAGGGACATGGTATATGTGCTATGTGTATGTGAGGGAAAGATTAAATAAATGGTTTTCACAAAGAAGGTTAAACCTTCTTCAGTCATTGCTAGTAAGGCAAAAATTTCCACTCAGAGACCTTTTCAATTAATTCCAACAAGTATTTGTCTATTGCCCAATATTTGTAAGACAAAAAGAGCAGAGGTTCCCTGCCTTCCTAGGTTTGGTGTTATGGTCAGGCAAAGCCAACTGATGCAGGAAACTGCTGAAGAAATACAGAAATAAAGTGCTCAATTGGCCATTAGTAACCAGCCATAGTTTCAACAAATAGTCTGCGGTGTGGGGGCAGTCAATGACCAGTGCTGATTAGATCAGATGGAGAGAAGTTCTTGTGAGTGGATTTCCTAAAAGGGTCTCCCTAATGGGGCATACAAGATGGAGTGTCTATTTCCCTTTCAGATCTTCATATGTACCCTAAGAATTGTGCTTTTTCTCCTGTGCTATATTCCCTCATGCCTAAGTCTTTGCATAGTTGCTCTCTCTGCCTGGAAGAGTTTCTGTTTTCACTTGTTCCTTTGCTTGTTCATTTATGCATAATCTGGTTGAATCCTACTTATCTTTCAAAACTCATTTGATGTTTTACCTTCTCCTCCAGGAAACCTTTCTGAAGAGCTGCACCTCTTCCCTCCTAGTTGTGCTTAGACTGAACAGGGTTCCTCCTTCACGTTACATTAGCACTTACAGGTGTAAACACCTTACGTAAAGTGTGATGAGGGCGACCAGACTGAGCTCCTTCAGCACAGTGACTCGCTTTATCTCTGTGCCTCCTGCATCTACGAGGTTGCCAATCTATAGCTAACTCAAGAAAAGGTTTTTGAATGTATAAACGATAGAATACCATAAAAAAATAGTTGTAAACCTCATGTTGTTCTATTAGCCGCACATTCCTGGGAAGAAAATTTCTGTGGCAAGGAGTCCGATTTTAGATTCAGAATCTCTAATGCATATCTCATCCCTCAAAACTATGCCTTTGCCGAGCAGTGAGTCCTCCACACTCAGAAGAAGAAACCTCTTAGCACTGGCCACAGGTGACTGCATGCCCCAGCTCTCCTGCTGGGAGCTGGAATGGCTCCACATTGCCTCTAGGAATGAGAATGCTGAGGCGGGCTTATTCCAGGATGAATGAAGGGTCCTGGCAGTGCTCACCAAGCAAGCCTTGGGGTCCATTTGGAGATTGACCTCCATGTGTTGTACAGCACACACTCTGCTGGGGAATGGGTGCTGGGTTTAGTGTTCCATTTTCCCTGCAAGAGATGCAGAGATGTGAGGCCAACCAGAGAGAGGTTAAAGAGATGTGGGAGCCTTACAGCTGGGGATCATTAACAACAATCAAGACCAACATAAAAAGGCAGCGGGACTTCCCTCCCTCTTGGCCTTGGAAGCCATCTGGATAGAGGAAATTTGGTTTAAACTCTGGTAAGGGAACTTTTTAGTACTCTGAATTTTTTTTTTTAAACTTCTTCAGAGAGGTCCCTCATAGCCCTAAAATCTGTCCCTCAAAACCCCTTACCAGGACATCTGTACATGTTTAGGGTATGGAGCATGTAATGACTGACAGCAAAAGCCATGCACCTACTATCTTTTTTGGAAATACCTGTTAGGTATTCTGAAAGGTATGACCCAGTTTAATCAGAACTAGGCAGGATTCCTTGACTGCCACACCCATACACCTTTTCTTAGGGCCTACCTCTGCCATAGCCTCTTAGGATGTAAGTGGCCTTCTGAACCTGGGGCAGACCAGGGCTATGACAAACAATACTCCCCCAACTCTCACCCTGAGAAAAGGAAACAGGACCTGAGAATTTGCAGCATATGATCATCCCTTGAGACGAAGGTTCAAGGGCATATAGATTTAGTGCACAGTCTGTTTTTCTGATATCACCTGCACACTGAAGTCATGAGGGCTTGGTAGTAGAGATCTGAGGAAGCAGCTGAGTGAAGGAGGTGGTGCAAATGTGCTTAGGGAAGTAAAGATGACAGCCTACAGGTCCTGAGGGATGGGAGGAATGAGCTCAGTTCCTGCATGCTGGTTTCCATGCCCAGGTGCATCTCTACTATGGGTCCTGCCATTGGGTATCCAGGACATCATGTTGTTCTTACAATTGTCCTTCCACTAGCTTGAGAGGGTCTCTATTCCTAGCAATGGAAATGCCCTGAACTTGTCCCTGTCAGGCTTTGTGCGACCTTGGCATTTCTATTGCTTTTACTGGGCTAAAACACAGCAGCAACAACAACAATGCACTTAGGTGAAAGGGGGCTGATCGATGACTGTCCCTGCCTTGTTAATAACTGCCATAGTTCATGGCCCTTGGAACCCACCGACTCTGTCTTAGTTCATTTGGAGACAGTCGTCTGCATCATGCAGCACTTGGAGTCTTAATGGCATTCTGCCATGTAGGAGTCTCTGATCATTCTGATGGGGTAGTGTTTTTGTTGTGGTTGTTCCTTAAACAGGGGCCAGCAATGTGCTTCATGCTTCTCTTTATTTCCCCACATCACTCAGTGATTGGACACTGTGCAGGCAGCCAGCAGCTCTACTCCTTGACATGGGAAGGTAATGATGCTAACTCATGCTTGCCACTTAGATATTGGTGAATGAGGGAAACCACTCGATTCCCTTGTATAATTTGCTTTTGAAACCAGTGCCATACAATCAAGGGGGAGAAGCGCAGTTCCACCCACTCGTTTTGTTGTTGATACTCAGAGTGTCAGAGAGGCGAGTTTGATGATGGAGCTCTAGGACCAGGGAAGATTCTGTGGCCTGGAAAAAATTGTTATTTTTTTTCCTTTTTATCCCAATTAAAAATAGCTTTATAGGTTTTAGAATCTGATAATAAAAGAAGTATAGATTTATCAAATTTAGGGCCTTAGTTTACTGTTCTTGAATGCTCTCCCTGCTATGATGCTCCTGGCTGGGGTTTTTTTTTTTTTTCATTCAAGTCTCTGCTCAGATGTGCCCTGTCTGAGAGGGCCTGGGCCAGTCTACATAGACCAGCCTGGGAGCTGCTCTCCACCACCTTTCTAAGCTTTAATTTCCTTTACTGCATGACTCACCTGCTTGCCTCTTTGTCTGTGTTCTTCCTCCACCCCCACAATTGTAGACAGGGACTTTGTTTTGTTTTGGGTCATGTCTTAGGTGCCTAAAATTGTGCAAAGGACTTGGAACCAAAATGGATGTGCAGAATGGCTTTAAAAGCAAACTGTAAAAACTTAAACCATTTATAAAGAATAAAATAGAATATAAAATATTACCCATATTTCCACCACCCAGAGATAAATGCTGTTAACATTTTAGTAGGTAACATTCTTGAAATATTTTGAAGGACAACATGCCATCTTTGACCTGTTTTTTTTCTCTCCTTACAATAAACATGAATATCTTTGAACTTAGGTTGGTAGTTCTTAGTCATGATGGTGCAACAGGTGGAGAATGCTCAAGCTCACATTCCAAGCTCTGCCCTGGACCAACTCCACCAGACTTCAAAGTTGGAGCCCATGTTCCTACATTTAGAAGTGATTTGGATGCACAGCTAGAGTTGCAAATTATTGATCTATATTATTATATTAAAGGCTTCACAGGATAGAAAATTTTTTTTCTTTTTTTTCCTTTTGCAAAGTTAATGGGCTTTTGCAGGAATCCCAACCAAAGAAGCTAGATGTACCTACCTACCATTCGTTGGGTTCATAATATGGTGAAATTAACAAATACCTTTATAGTACTTACTATGTATTTAATTGTATACATATGTGTATGTGTGTTAAATCCTTTGATCCTTAAAATCCTTAATCCTTATAAGAACTGTATGTTTGGCACATTTTTATAGCCATTTTACAGGTGAAGAAATCGAGGTAAACACACACACACACACACACACGCAAGAAATCGAGTTACAAATAGGTTGAGTAGTTCTCCCAAGGTTAAGATCATATGATCATACAGGTAGTAAAAACCAAAGTTGAGATTTGAACCCAAGAAATATGATTCCAGAGTCCATTCTCCTACCCCTGACACTGGACAGCCTTCCTAATATCATATGTGTGTGTGTGTGTAAGTATATGTGTGCATCTTTCTCTCCCTCTCTCTATGTTAATAATTCACATTGGCTTAGTTCTCCAGTTGGAAGATAACTTTTACTTAGGGAGGCAGGGTGGTGAAGTGAAAAGACTATTGCTCTGTCACTTTTGGAGACATTTAGCCATTATCTATTTAATGGTTGGCCGACTTTGGGCAAATTGTTTAACTTCTGTAGTTTAGCCATATCTGAAAAATGGGAACGGAAATGCCGACTGATCACCTGTGGAGAGGAGGCACGTGATTCATCTATCACAGCACTGGGCACAGGTAGATCCTGAATAGATGACTGCTATTAATGTCATCTCCACTTCACTTGATCCTCACAGACACCCTGGGAAGGACACGGTTTGGAAAGGTGAGCCTTGTTGGACACAGTGACTAATGGTTTGCCTACTTCTGTTTCCTTCCATGGTGTGAGGTAACTTCATAGGTCTGAATCTGCTTTGACCCATGATTTGATGGGTGAATCCTCCATTACATTATGGAACAAATGTCAGAAGTCCTTTCCTCCCCTCTGTCTGTAAGTTCTAGAGAAAAAGGCACACAAGGATAGAATGGGGGTAAGAAGATAGGTGGCATATCTGCCTTTTCTGGTTGTCTTTATTCTATTTTACTAGTGAGCGATTTAATTTTACTTGCAGAATAACAGAGATGTTAATTGTCATGTCAGAGCTTTTACATGACAAGATACAGTTAGTTATTGAATAGATAAGGACAATTTCAATGCAGTACAGTTATGGTTGAGGTAGCACAAGTGAACGGTGACATTTTTTATTTAACTCCCTATTACATTAAAAAATCAAGTCCTTATGCCTTTTCTTAAGAAATTATCAGCCATCAGTCTTTTGAACTGTGAGGCTTATGAGTTAAATGTGTCTCTGGAATAAGTCTGAACAGCCACATTATAAAGCATCCCTGCCTACGAGGTTGCCAACAGTCTACTCTTGCTCAGGATGTTTAAGGTCTAAGGAGTAAGGATAGGAGTGAGAAGCGAATGGGCACAGAGCTGACAGGGAAGACTGAAAAAGGAGTTTTCTTCTGAGAGGGAGAAGGAGGGGGAGGCAAGAACTGGGCTAAGACTGTGTGAAATGGTAGTTGATATTTCCCCCCTGAGATTCAGAAATTGGACCTTCCCAAATATGGCCAAATTATTACATGAAGTTTAGTCATGGATCTGTCAGAATTTTTTCATGCTTTCTTTATTCCCTTCCCTCCCATGTGCCCCTCAGCACACTGTACTTGGGCCAGCAATAACGTCCATGCATGCTTGGTCTTTGTGCATCTTTTGCTGATGCCCCAACATCTTTTGAGGTATTAGGCTTTCCTAATAAATGAAGAAACATGTTCTTCCTTTGGCTCATGACACCACAACTTCTGGTTTTCCTTCTTTGAGTGTGGCTGCACCTCCTCAACAGCTTTTATCAGCTCACCCTTTTCCATATTTCAGTACTTAAATGTTTGAGAGTTTCAAAGCTTGTCCTCAGCCCCTCTTCTCTTTGCACTCCATGCTTCTATTTCAGGTGATTTATTTATGCCCATACATGTATTTATGAACCACTTCACAGATGACAATTGTGCATCTCTAGCACAGGCTTCCCTTTAGCCTCAGATGTGTTCCATACCCACCATGTTTCACAGGCAAACTGAACTTCTCCACAACTGCCAATTCTTCCAGTTTTCCATGTATCTCACTATTCATCTCCAGGCATTTATCTTATCCTATTGGTCTTATTTCCTAAATTGTTCTTGACTTTGACCATTTGACCTCTTGAACAGTGTGACTGTACTACATGAAGCTGCTCATTTCTTTCCCTATCCACATGACTTCCTGATACTCTCCCACCCTTTTCCAACCGAATTTCCATCTATTTTCTCTAATTGACTTCCCCCAATCTAAAACTGAAAATCAAGACATTTATTGCAGTCTCAAGCTCTGAATGATGGCATCTCCATCTCTCCTACCGTTTGGCCACCTCCCCTGGTCACTCCTTGAGTCCCAGACTGGTTAGTCCCACGTTCTCTCCTGGCTGGTCTTCACATATTCTGTTCTCTTCTCCTGGAATTCCCTATTTCCCTCCATATGCTGCGTTATTACCCTACTGTCCTCCTTCATCTGAAACTTATTACAAAGTGTGATTAAATGGTTAACTAGGGAAGTGCTGGTTTATATTTACCATCCAAATTCTTCAAGAAAATCCATGAAGGTGGAGGCGCCATCTCTGTTGTTCTCTGGTTTCGTCCCAGTACCTTTTTTATCCATAGAAGGCACTCTGTAAATATTGACTCCAAGAGAGAGAAAATAGAGAGGGAATTCATTTAGGGGTGCAGAAAATTCAGCCCAGGGGGCTGGGCATGGCTCAGTGGAGAGCATTTGCCTAGCATGTGTGAGGCACTGGGTTTAACCCCACAAAAGAAAAAAAAAAAACTAGAATCGACAAATATCACAATGGATTCTACCGCCATGTAGAACTAAAAAGAACTAATTAAAATAAAAGGGTTCCCCACATAGAAAAAAAAGAGAAAATATTCCATTTTAAAATATGGGATGCACGCTTTAAAGTTTTTTTTTCTTTCTACAGTGGTCAGGCTATATTTTTCTTTGAATCAAATTATTTTTTTACCTGGCAAAATAGGTGGGCCAATAGGATATTTTCTTTGCTGCAAAATTTTAATCAGAGGAGGGCAGTCATTCTATATTTATGCTAGGAATATATGCCCAGTTGTATAAATGTTCTTTGCCTCTGAGTAAGATTCTATTAGGTTTTTTTTTTCTTTTTTTAAAAAAAGTGAGAAGGTTGAAAGATATTATATTCCCAATTGTTGAAGCATGTTTCTGATTTAAACCCACACCTCTTTATGAATTTAATTTAATGATATATTGAAGATGGTTGAAGGGTATGAAGTTCTGCACTGGTATTGGTGTGAGCACACCTAAGTAATTAGTGAGGAGTATAAATACTTTCTTTAAATAAACTGCTATCTTTTTAGCACTAGAGGGAGATTTCATCTGATCCTTCTTTCCTTGATTAAAAAAGAAGTGATATGGCTCTTGTAACTCAAGGGCCTTTATTCACTTCATAGACATTGCTGACTCCAGAGACCATCACATGAAGGGGAAAAGAAGCCCAAATTCTCACCCCAAACAAAACTGTCGCAAAATCACATTTTCACATGTTGGAGGATAAAACAAAAAAATAAAAATAGGTTTGAAAAAAAAACAAAACACAATGCTATTCATTTCTGACTTGCCTTTTCTTTCTTTTTTTTTTAAACAGTTGAGTACAGGTGACAAATGAATATCATTACACAACTATTTTATAAAACAGCTCCAATAATTATCACTGGAAGTCTTTTGTGTGGAAGACTTAGGAGATGGGCAACTGAGAAATGCTAACACGTGGGAATTACCAAGATGGAGACTCCTTGGGATCCTGCAGCAAAGCTGGAGAGGAGAGGGACAAAGTTCTGTGGAAAAGAAGAAGGGGGAGGTGGTTTGAAGGAGATTTGAGAGAGCAAGAGGATGTGGGGTAGACTGCTGGAGTCCATGGAGGATTGAAAACCAGAAATGGAATTTTGAATGGGATGTACGTATGAGAGGAATTGATTGAGGATAAAGGAATGGGATGTAGTATTTCAGAATTATAGATGTGAGGAAATGGCAGGGCCATTGTCCACAGGCATTGATGCACTGCCCTGAGAAAAGGAGTGAGCTCATGGTGCACGGAGTCGGAAGGCGTGGACTAATGCAAGTGCCCCCTCCCTGCTTTCACGTTCTTGAGATCTCCTTTATTTTCTAACATGCGATCTGATGCCATTTTATTTAAAAAATTTTAAATCACATGAAAAAAAAAGTCTCATGGCTAACGAGCTATCCCTAAATTGTGAGACACACACATGAGTTTGAAAATATTTCAATTTCCTTATTCAAATAGCAACTTTCTTCTTATATCTTCAAGTGTTTGGAAGCTTTTTATGTTGAGGAAGGTTTCTAGTGATTCTGAGGGGTGGTTCCAGAAATGAGGATGACAGGTAGAATTTGACTCAAAATTCGGAAGAGCTGCCAAAAATATGGACTGAAACTTGAGAATCCTTCAATGCTTTGTAGCCACAAGTGTTCAAGTGCAGGAGAGATAGATGCTTGGTGGAAATGTGGCATGGGAAATGGGAAGTCAGAAAGCCTGACCACAAGGTTAATTTGTTAACACGTGACCCACAGGCCTGTGGTCTCCAGAGGTGCTGTTTGCTTGTTTTGTTTTTGCCTTTTTTGTTTGGATGTCATAATTTTTGGACTAGTTGCCAACCATTAAAACTTAGGAGAATTCAAAATATCTAGATTTTCTGCTTTTCTTGAAGAACTAGACCTTGCAGGGGGAATCTCTATAACTTATAAACCTGGGGAGGGAGAAAGGTAGCTATTGTCGCTTGTGATGGAGAGTAGGATTTCCAGATTTGTCACACAATCTCATAGCTTCCCTGTTCTCTCTAAGCATTGGAGTTTGCACTTGGCTTCTAGATTTTCTCTAATCCTGTTTTTCTAAATCTACGAAAATTCCAACATTGTTTTTTTTCATTTTAGCTATTTTGTAGTTTCAGTAGTATGATTAGGTAGTAACTTGTGATTAAAGTTTTCCATATTTGAGATAGTATTGAGAAGATCCAAGTAGTTGAGATTTTCAAATGATTTTAAATTAGTTATGTCAAAGATAGTTCATAATGATCATCATATATCTGATTGGATTAATCCACTGTGTTGCTTATAAAGATGACTAGTCTATAAGTGCTGTTATTTCTTGTATGAGAAGATGTGCTTTTCTTGATCAATTCAGCTCATCAGGCATGATATTTGAATTTTTATTTTTATTTTTTGTACTGGGGATTGAATCCAGGGGTGCTTAATCACTGAGCCACATCCCTAGCCACATCCCTTCTTAATTTCTATTTAGAGACAGGGTCTCGCTGAGCTGCTTAGGGCCTTGATGAGTTGCTGAGCCTGGCTTTGAACTCAAGATCCTCCTGCCTCAGTGTCCCTAGCTTCTGCGATTACAGGCATGTACCACCACACCTGGTTGATCTTTGAAATTTTAAGACAACTATAGTCACTGACATAAATGTTGATATGACTCTTTCAGGAATATTTGAAAGCAGATGTGGTGATTTCTGCAGGATGTATATAGACTCTAGACATCCATATTTAATAAATTACCATGCTTAACATTGAGAAAACTGAAATAAAATACGTTTCTTTTGATAATTTAATGTCTTATGATATTTAAAAATATTACCAAGGAGTGAGAAGCTTCAAGTCCTTTAAATTTCACCAGACCCCTCAACAGCATCTTCCTTCTATCTCATTGCCAAAATCACGTTCTCAAAAACACCACACTTTATCAGCGCTCTGTAATTCCAGTGTACAAGTCATCAGAAATAATAGTACCAGATTTATATAGATTTTAGAGTGGAATCAGATCCCAGATATGGTCATATCCAAAGTCCTAGGCAAGTGGGAGATAAAAGGTAAAGAAATGTGTTTCTGTCTTTTTTTCCTTTTCTTTTCTTTTCCTTTTTTGATATGTGTTTATAAAATTTTGGTCTATTATTATAATTATTATTTTTTATTTTAAAAATTTTATTATTTTTATTATAAGACATGCACATTGAAGACTCCTCTATACTTAAAATAGTTAGTGTTTCTATAGTCAATCAGTGCTCAGATACAGACCTACAGCATGCAAGTAGACATTTTGAAATGGTGACATTTCCCCATTAGAGAGAAAAGAAAAGCAAAATAATTTTGCAAACCACTCTTTTTTTGGAGTGGGTGTTATATGGATATCACTTATAAATAAACCCTGAAACAGCCATGAGATATATGTGGCAGACAGATGAGTAAATGTGGTCAATATTAAGACTTCCACAATTGACTCAAGTGGGTAAGATTGATTTTTTTTAAACCTATAACCCATTATGAGTATGCATTTAACCTCAGCAAACTTGCACAGGGTTCTGTCTATTGTCTAGCAAATGCTACAGAGAGAAAGAGAAATGCTTCTTGGATGATATGCCTCAGATCTGTTAAGAGAATTTTTAAAAAGTAAAGGAAAACCCTGGTTTTTTTTTCCTCCTATTTTTAAAATTCAGACTAACCCATTATTGTTTTGTTTATAAATGAACATACATGATGCATTTTGGAGCCACCCCATTTATTGTTGTTGTTGTTGTTATTATTATTTGTATGACATTGATAAGAAGTGTGTCATTTTCTAAAATGAATGGAGAAAGTATAGCAAAGTTCCCCAGCCTTTCTATTTGTCACAGTGAAAATTTGGCAGTTTATTGACTTTCCTTTTTCATTCATGTTGGCATGTCATATTTCTTGCTTTCTGGTTTCCTGATCATGGGGACTCTTGTTTGAGGTCTGATCTTTAGAAGGCAGTAGCAGAGGATAGCTTGTTGCCATCATTTCATTTTAGCCTAGCTCCTCAGTGTCTTCTCTGGGGTGCATAGGAGCCAGTCTAATATTTTTAAGCACCCCCTTTTCCCAGCCTGATCCATGCCATAGAACCATAGGAAGGTAAACTGGGAAGGAGGTTCTGTAGTCATCTAGATTGGCATTCACCAACCAGTGGCCCAGCAGCCCGCATGGCAGTGCCTTTAGTTTGACGGACATAGTCATTGTGTTGGTAAATTTTAATCTGAACCTCTTCAAGTGAGGCATGTGTTCTCCAGGTTGCCACAGGCCCCAGCCCTCCTGATTTTCTCAGAGCTACCTACTTGACACATATATACAGCCAGCTTAAACTATCAAAATATCTATGTTTATAATCTCTAAATGATTAAATTAAACCATAGGAAATTTCCACTTTTTTTAAGATATAAAATAATCTCAAATATTAGAAATTTCATGTAGTTAATTTCTCTTATTTCACAGATAAAGAACTAAAGGTCTACAGAATGATGCCTTTTTCAAAATAACAGAGATACAGGTTTAGTATCCCTTATCTAAAATGCTTGAGACCAGAAATATTTCAGATATCTGAGTTTTTCAGGTTTTGGAATATTTGCCTAGATTTTCTCAGTTGAACATCCCAAATTGAAAACTTTTCAAGAACAACAGTGCTTTGGATTTTCAGTTTAGGGACACTTAACCCATAATATCTCAGAGCAGATTTTTCTTTTCAGGGTTTCTAGGTAAAAGATAATTTCACTAGATTGACAAACATTGCCTATTAAAATGCAATTACCCATGGGATTTATAATTTTTGAATCTTTATCACTAAGCATATATGTATGTGAATAATGTATTCCACTTCTTTCCTGAGGGTAAGATTTGATAGGCAGGAAGATGATGGAAGGAAATGAACACCAATGTCCAAGAGGGTACCACTGAATAAAAGGTTGAGAGAGAAAGAGAGAGAGAGAGAGAGAGAGAGAGAGAGAGAAAGAGAAAGAGAAATGGGCAACTGAGGAAAACTAATATGAACACAGCCAGCAAGCTATTCCTGAGAGCGGGTTAGAATTTTCCTGAAATGCTATTTTCTCTGTAGATGTGCCACTTGTTTTATGTGGATTAATAGTCATCAGAATCAATATGCTTTAAGTGATGTAAGTGAATTTTAACATTCTTTCATTTAACAGATTCCTAGTGTGAACCATATTTAATGATCAGCCTAAAATTGGAAATAGATATTTATTGCGAGGCGCTAAGTTATGAGTTCATTTTGTAATTGAGTTGGGACAAAGATATGATTACAGTTTGTTCATTATATACACTATGGCTTAAATAATGCCTCTGAAATGCATGCATGTAGATGAGACTGCATCTGTGTGTCTAAGGAAAAAATCCTCTTTTTATTTTAGAATATTGGTAAATGGGTTCTAAGATTGATTCTGGCAGTTAATAAAAGTAAAGGGTTATAATATTGTATTGTACTCTAAAAATTAGAAGGTACAGAGTCACTTAATTACAAGTGACCTGTTTTTCAGCTTTATATTCCTAGGTTTGTTATGAAATCAATAAGAATTATTTTCTGATTTTTCTAGTTCTAAACATGCCAAGAAAACAATTGCCCTAACTTAGTATACTAACATTAATAAATCATCATTATATTCTCAGTGATAAAAGTGTATAATAATCTCAAGAGTTTATATAGCACATAAAGCTTGTTGTTTCTTTGCATTCCCAGGACAGCCCCACACAGTGAGCATTAGGATTCTCCCCATTTCTTAGATGGGGAAGTTGACATCTGGCAAGACTGGCCTGGGGTACCAGGGTTAGGATGAGAGTCTGAGTCCGTGACTCCCATGTGTTGATCCCTGTAAGGATGGGAAGAGAAGAGAAAGCAAAGAATCTTCCACTCCCAGAGTCTGTAGTGCACTAGCTTATTTCCACACCAATGGAGAAGCTCCAGACAGAGCTGGAGGCAGCATTCAGGTTCTGATCGACAGGAGAGACAGCCGCACCAGCATATGCTGCAGAAGAAGGGCTACTGTGCTCTACCTTCATCCCTCATGGCAGATCAGAACTTATATTGTCATGCTGTCCTTCTGCTTAAAAGGGTCATGGCTCTATGCCTTTCATTATCTAGGGAAATACCATGTTATTAACCAGGGGCACTGAGGGATGTATATGAGAACTAGTGGCACAAATGTATATGGATGATATTTCCCAGCGGTCTGCTGGAGAGAGCCTATTGCAATGTATTGTGGAATTTCAAGCCACATTAGCAGAGAGAAACAGTGTTCACTGCATCCCTTCTGTCCATGAGGGAGGAGAGCACATAGGAAAGGAAGTTCAATTTCTGTCCTCTATAGTCATAAAATGATGACTTTTTTCATTTTGATAAGGAATATCAGTCTTCACTATTGCAAAAATCAGAATTATTGAAATGGTGGCACTTGGGCAGTTATATGAAGATAGCTCATTTAAAAACAGATCTCTGATGTTTGTATCTGAGAATTTTCTATTATCTTATGCATAGGAGGAGAGACAGCTCTATGACTGGGAGTAGGCTGCTAAGTGAAGGCTAAAAACATCTAACTCAACATGTTCATCACTTGCAGCAAGAGCAATAAAAAAACTTAGAGGGGTGCATTTGGTTGGAGAAATTGTGGGAGAGAGTTTCTAAACTATTTTGTAATGCAGCTATACTAACTATACAAAAATAAAGTTTATAATATAAATTAATAACAGTTTTGATCATATGCTACAGTTACATTTTCAATTTAAAAGTATTTCTATCAGCATTTAATTTGGATGGAAAAAATGACATAGTAATATACATATCAATCATGATATAAATATATGATGCTTTGTGTCCTCCCTGGGTTATTTATTTATTTTTCTAAGCAACAAGAAATGAACAATAGATTTTACAAATAAAAATACAGCCCAAGCATATTTATCAGGGTATTAGAAGTTATGAGCATACTATATACTTCATTATTGTTTCTGGAATCATAGTTCAATTTTGGTCCAAGTTAGGAGAGCACTTGTGTAGGAACAACTGTTGAAGCTTCTCTCTCTCTAATTGTCTCTCTGTAGCTTCTTGTTAGTGATGAAAAGACCTTCACAGGAGTCCATTAAACTTTTTGGTACTGATATGCAGTGTAAGTGATCCATTTTTGTCTGTCACAGCCCAATATTCTTTGAAAGTACTCCATATTTTAGGTGCAATTCAGAATGTAATAGAGAGACTCAACCTTCAAGGAAGTTGCAATCTGAAGGCAATCTGTCCTTCAGCAGCACACTTTTCTGCAGGGATGAAGTGCCTCCCTAATGCTCTGTGGAAAGATTGTCTCTTGCTTTGATATCATTCCATGAGAAGTTCCCTCCCTTAGATATTGGCTTTAGAGAACAGTATGGAGAAGAGGAAAATCTTCAGGATACTTTTTCAATTTAATTTATCCATTGAAGTTTGTCAAAGACCAGAATGTCTTTGTTTCTCTTGACTTTATCCAGAAATCCTGTGTTCACTGGGAAAGCTGACTGCTGACCCATCTCTGCCACAGCCATGGATTCGTTTGGGGTCAAAGCAATATGAGGAATTTGCAACCTCAGGCATTGCCAAGAGTGAGATAGCCAAGAGACATGGGCATTTTCTTGTCCTGTTTGGCATCAGTGCTCTGAAGGTTTCAATCCATAATGCTTGAGCTCTAATCTTTGAGGATCTGACAAGATGGAAGACAAGATTTGTCATTTTTGTTTCTTAGTGATTCCTGATGATTATGGTTTCAGTTTCTGATCATTCCCATGGCTCCCAGGGCTGGGATACCTCTGAGCCCAGACCATGCCTGTCTGGGTGGTCATGCCTGTCCAACTTGAACAAGCACCTGTCTCATCTTACAGTGGAGCTTCTGAGTCACAGCTTGTTTTAGGGTGTTGCTTTTGACCAAGAAGCAAATGAGTAGGCAAAAAGGTGTTCTTATTCCTCATTCCATTTTAACTGAGGTAAGTCAATAAAAATGAATTTTGGAACTACTCTTTAGTTTTTTATGATATTTTTAAAAACACTTGAAATGACACAAAGAGTCACTTTTCAAACAGACTACCCCCACATGCATGCATACACAAAGATTAAAATGGAGTGGTCATCACAAACAAATTTTTAGTCTCTATCCTATTAGTCTGTAGCATTAACTTATTAAGTATAATTCTGAATGTATATTCCATAGATGATTGATCTTGATTCAGATATCATATTTGGTGGAGAGAGGCAGTAACAAGAATGTTTCTGGATTGCTTTACACCTTTCATTATATGAACTAATAATATTTTACAAAGATGTTTTAGTTTAAGTCATAGTTTTAGACTCTTCCTTCTGTGAGTACTACAATGCAGTAGCTCTTTTACTGAGAAAGTGAAAGTACAGGTCCAGCCACAGACAAGAATATGTCATGTTGCATGTGCTTCTCTTGTCAGCTTTGGTTTTTGAATATAAGGTAGAGCTGCTAAATATTAAGATAGTTCTTTTTCTCCGTGTATTTATCCAATGATAGAAACCACAGCACTCATTTTGTGGAGATATGTTTGTTTAACTACTGGAGGTTATCCCAGTGGCAAGTTCATCCTTATTTGATAATAATGAAACATAAGTTTTATGTGTTTGCTTGAGTAAGATTGCCATCTGGTAAATAATATGTTTTGTGAGTGTTTATAACAATCATGGTTTAAGCCAAAATTGACTTATCATGATTGCTGCAAATAACACTTGAGTGTCCTAACTGGTTTGATTTTTTTTTCTTTGTTGAATTGAGAAAATGTATTTTATGAAGCTTCCTGCATTTATTTTTAAAGTATTTTGTGGGTTTTAAAGCTTGAGATTTCAAAAGCAATAATTACAGCTGATTACTATCTCCATATAGTACTTCTGCTCTAAAGTAGAACAAAAAAAGATTGTTTATATAGCATCCGAAGTATTGTGTGTGTGTCTGTATGTGTGGGGGTATATATATCTATGCATATATATGTATATATATGGTTTTGTCTTTAACTTAGAAATTTATCCCTATATGAATTGAAGAACTCTGAACATTTTAAGAAGGTATAGCTAATAGAGCAGTATATCCTTCATTATCTCAAAGTATTCTTTCTTAGGCATTAATAGCATTAGGAATATTTGTGGAAATGGTCTATAACTCATTATCTCTCCTTACAAAAGAGAAATTTATGATAGGAAAAGTTTGTTTCTAATCTAAGAAAAGCTGAGATTGCCTTTTTTCCATGTCACATGTAAAACAGTTTGTCTAGCTTCCATCGGAATAATTTTCAATCTATAGGTTCAACTTGAAGACTTCAAGTGATATTCAATGATTCGTTCTTGAAAATGTCCATTAAGATCTTTAACTGGTTACTGTACATGTCAAAAGAAACTGAAGAAAGTGAGTATTTAGACTAGAAATTTGGGATGGATCTAGAAAAGGGGATCAAGTGTTTTTGGTTAGAAGATCATGTGTTTGATTTTTCATACCAATCAATTATTTTCACTCTGTCCCAAGGCCAACATAATGGCAGTTGATTGCAATTGGCTCTTTCTTTGGGGGGTGCGATCTGAAAGGGAAAAGGAAAGGCTGAGAGTATGATTGGACTGATACCAAGTCATGTTCTGATCTTTGAAATGCTCTTTTCGTTTTTTCTTATGTTCTGGAAGACTACCATGTTTTCATTAGAATGATCTTCATCTGTGTATTTAACATATGTGGATACTTTCTCAAATCTCATCTTCATTCATTTCATATTTTTTTTGGTTTGGAAAGTTCATTTTCACTTGTAGTTTTATTTTCTATTATACAAATATTACTCCAGATACACATTGCTGTCCCCTAGCTTTAGATTTATAACCACACACATATCAGCATTCTCAATAATTAATTAATGGTTCCTTAGATGATTTTTAGAGTTCATTATCATCCCTTTTCTCTTCTTCCCACAGTCATGACCTCATCCATCCCCATGACTGTGGACATGCTGCCTCAATATAATATTGAATAAAGATGCTAAACCACCCACAACAGAATACGTGCTGTATGGTTACAAGTAACACAAAACAACCTGTGTTATTTAGAGGTGCATAATTAGGTAGCAAAACTATAAAAGAAAGCAAGGATGTGATTGCGTAACCAGTGGAATGGTGGTTATCCTCTAGAAAGAAAGGCTTATCATGACAAAGGGCATGTAGGAGGCTTTTCTTGCTCCACCTGAATGGGTTATAATTATTCATTTTCCTGTAATTTATTGTGCTGTATATTGATATTCTATGCACATTTCCATATGTTTGTTATACTTCAAAATTTTTAAAAAGTAAGATGGGAAAATATATTTTATTTTTGTCTTGAACATTGTCAAGAGATTTTTAGCATTGAATTCATTCTTGAGGGAAAAAAAAGCCCAAGATTGTCAATAGGCTTCAACATCTTTATAACTTTTGATACCCTTTGATTAATCAGTTTTATTTATGGGCTTCAACCTAAAGAAATGTTTGGTTTTGGATTTTACCAGGGGATCATTTATCACTGTGTGAAATTGTTGGGAAAGAAAAGCCCCAAATTTCCCCAAACAGGAGATTAAATTTAGTATGGTGTATTCATAGAAGCAAAGGTTTGAATCCTTATTCATTAAAATTGTTACACATTTTCCTTTAAAAATTTTAGAAGTGATATTGTTTTTCTAAAGATATCTTCATTTATATATTTGAAATCAGAAAGTGAAAATTGCAATAAAATTTTTTCTGTATCTGGTTTATGCAATTATGTCCTTTGATATCCATGATTTCCTTGGGAGGTATAATTTCTGCTAGATTTTATGTTGGAAATTTTAGGAAAATAGAAACTAGGAATGTGAATTTTAGCACAAGAAAAGCATTGTTAGAAAAGGGAGTCCCTTATAGTATTTCAAAACAAACCTTTCATTTCTGCAGAGCTGAGCAGTTTACTTAGCCAATAAGGATATAAATATTTGCATATCTGATAGACTAATGCCAGCCCTAGATTTAACACAGTGCACATCTGCTGTCAGCTGATGATTTTACTCTTGCAAACTCAAATATTAACTAAACCAAATGATAGATTTTTAGCTTCTGTTGATAGAAGTTTTACAAAGTGGCTTGACTACTGGAGATAAAAGACATTCATGTCTTTTTTTTTTTTTTTTCCTCCAGGTAAATGTAATTGTTTATAAAAACTGCCCCAAATAGTGGTGTTAAAGAATGTTTGATGTTAGAGGAAATGCGTGTGGAAAAGACAATATTAGAAAAATGATATAATGCAACATATTGGGTTTTCAAACCATCTAGTTTTCCATAACATAAAAATAAATCCTGTCTACTCACTCCAAAGGGCCCTTCAGAATTCACTATTACAAAAAATGTTAACTTTCCTTATTGCTTACATTTTTCTGTAGATTCAATACTTCTGAAATGTGCTAAACTCTTTGATCTATAGCAAATCGAGTGTTCTTTATGTTACAGGAGATTTTTAAAACTGATTTTTTCAGCTTTAAAAAATTATTGAATTTGACACAAATCTCTACAAAATCTATCTTTTGGCTTGCTTGGTTAGCACCACCACACACAAAAAGCACACAACAAAAAGTGAGGTCACCCACACAATGCTCTAGAAAGGGGAGGGCTCCGAGCAGGCATGCTGTGGTTGGGTATGGGGAGCTGTGTGATTAAAAAGCAATTTGTGCCACATCTCTCTCCCACTAATTACCATGCCACTTGAAACTCTCCAGGAATAAATGTACTGTGGTAAAAAAGTTGGCCTAACTTTACCATTTCAAAAAATATAATGATTATAGATAAAAAATATTGGACATTTTTTGAATCATGTGCAAAAGGAATGGTGGAAAGCTTCTGAGTTTGGCCTCATTGATCTTGGTCATCGGGTAATTCTCTGTCCTTCATTTGCTCTTTATAAAAGTATAGGGAACTTATCCTTTCCTACTTAAAATGTTGACTAAGTATAGAGCATTATCTCAGAAAAGACTTTATTTTCTGATAATGCTTTTAAATAAATACATGATATTATAAATAGCCTGAATGTACAGAACCACTTAATATTTTCAGAGAAGAAAATGATATAGAGATAATTTGGCGAATACAGTTTTTTTAGTGGATGAGGGGTGCTGGTCATGAACCCAGGAGCTTGTATATGCTAAACACATGCTCTACCATTGAGCTGCACTGCCATTTGTCTGTTAAAATAAAATATTAGCCTTTGTCTGAACCAAATACAAAAGTCCATGTGGAATCATCTTAAGGTTGTCAGGCAGGGTGAGGAGAAGGTACTCATAGCCTCTGTCCCTTATTAGGTGGATTCCCTTTGGAAAGGTTTTTAAACTCTTTGTGTTTTAAGTTCCTCTTGTATAAAATTCATGCTTTGGGCAGAGTATATTGAAGACTCAATTTTAAAATTCTATCTGTAGTATGAATCATAATTTAGTCCCATTAGGGAATGTTTTATTTGACATTTCTTTAGATCATAAAAGCTGATTAAAAATTTTAAGGAGAAATAGTGCAAGAAACTTCAAAAAAAGCACATGAGTGTATATGGCAGGGGGAACATTCTATATCAGCAAGGATGAAGAACATCTAAAACCCTTACATATTTCTGATGGGAAATTTAAAACTTACTTTGGAAAATGGGTGGGAATGTCAAAAGATTTTTAAAGATAAGCACTGATGATTGGAAATGTTGGAAACTTGATTTAATTGAAACCAGCCCTAGAAAAAAGGAAGGTAGAGGGGAGTTCCCAGCATCAAATCTTGGGGAAGTTATAGAGCCATTGAAACTCTCATACCAACTGTTGAGAATTTCTCATAAAGATAAACATATACCTACTCTATGCCTACTAATGCTCTTCTTAGATAGTTACCCAGGAAAAATGAAAATGTACATCCACAATAAAAGACTTGTTGGGAAAAAGTTTATACCAACTTAATTCATAGCATCCTAAACTGGCAATCCACATGCCCATGAATAGATGAGGTGATTCTGGTGGACTCACATGGTGGAATATTAACCACTCCAAAACATTGTGTTAAGTGAAACAAGTATAACATATGTTATCATGACATAAAGTTGAAGAATGGGCAAAACTATGTGCAAATGGTGAAAGAGTAAAAGGGGACATAAGAGAACTTTCCTGAGTAAAAATATCTATGTCTTGATTGGGGTGGTTGCTTTACATTTGGAATCCATGGCACATGCATTCATCAAAACAAATCAAACACTATTCTTAATGATCCATTTGTTTAACCACATGTAAATTTTGCCTCAATATAACTGGGGGTAGGGAGGCTTTTATAGCATGTGGAAAAGTTGACAACCAGAGAATTAAGGACCTACCTTATAGAAAACAATAGGATGTTAGTGGTTTATGGTCAGGAAAGTAGGTATTATTTACATCAATGACTGGAAGGGTTGAATTCACTTAGTCCTCAAGTCCAGAGTATTCTAAGTTTAGATGAGGCAGCAGACAGTAGGTATTTCAACTTTGCCTTTCATACTGATGGGAAACAAACAAAAGAAGGAAAGAGGATCTCTTATTCTTCATGATTCTAGAACTTTAGATAATAGAAGCACCTCCTCAAGTCTGGAAAACAGTAGACATTTCCTATTCTGAAAGACTTAAGGCCAAGTGGGGCCCCAAATTCAGTTTCTATACCTAAGACTCTAGAAAAACACAAGGATTCAATGAAACAAGAGTGTGGAATTTTGCATGTTAAGAAGTCGAGATGCAGTTCCAAACAGGTCACAGGGGATTAATCAATTACTCACCCATTCCTCTTGCTTTGTGTGCTTGTATGCTTGTGTGTGTGTGTGTGTGTGTGTGTGCGTGTGTGTGAATGTTACTGGGGACTGAACTAAGGGGCACTTTACCACATAGCCCACTTTACCCTATCCTGCCCATCCTGTTTATTTAAATTTTATTTTGAGACAAGATCTCCCTGAATTGCTGAGGCCGGTCTCAAATTTGCAATCCTCCTGCTGCAGCCTCCCTGCTGGCTGAGATTACCACTGCTCCCAGTCCCTCTTGCATTTTTGGGTGTAGATGCAGGCCCTGGGTTTTAACTGTATGCAAATTGAGAGCCCATGAAAGTGAATAGCTTAGCTTCGCTGGAAAGCATGCTTTTTGTGCACCTGTGCTGCTGCTGATCAGTATATTCCATTATTATCAGGGTGGGAAGTAGGTGGAGAAGCTCATTTATAACTGATGGGTCAGCTCAAATATAAACAGATTTTGACTCCAGATTATGATACATAATACATATTTCTTTCATTAATAATCAGTTCAGTAACCTGGATCAGATTTCATATAATGTAACTTCACAAAACACAAAATCACTTTGTATTCTGTCTTGATTAATCTACTATAAATCAGACTGAAAACCCCATTTTGATATAGATTAAAAAACACCTTCTACAAGTCAACTTCAGACTAATAAATTAATCGTTCATATACAAGGGGACCTGGGTGATTGATAGCATTCCTTTGAAACACAGCATAATATTTTAAAGGAATTATTTTTTAAAAATACAAACCAAAAGAACTTTTGCAGAGAGAAAGCTTCCATAACTCTCTGCTAATATTTCACTTTTTCATTAAAAATGCTTTATTTGAAATAGCTTTTGGCCTATTTCTTAGAAGATTACAGCTTAAACTACCAACCAAATTCTATTTATCTCACAAAAGAAGTCTAACCTGTTTATTAAAAAGGCTTCTAAACATGAAATCACTGTCTTCAAATATTTGAAGGCCTGTCATGTTGAAGAGGGAGCATTGTAATTCTAGATTGTTAGAGTAGGCAAACCTAAATGGTAGGAGAGAAGCAGGTTTCCAGGCCAATGAAAGAAATTGTAATATTTAGAGAATGGAAATAGACTCCTGAAACAGATGTTCATCACCAAAGGCTTCAAACATCTGAGTTTAGATTAACTGCACAGATAATTCTGTGGTGTGGGAAAAGTTGAACTACAGATAGCCACCTTCCCCGGCAACTCTATGAGTACACCTACTTGATAGACATGAGTATTTTTAAAATGGTAATTTCTTTAGAAATTAATAGTGATCTCTAACATTGCCATAGAAGGATGGTATCCTTTATGAAGGAGATTGGCTCAGTGTACTCCCTGCCTAAAACATGAAATACTTGGCAAGTTAAGTTCAGACTTTGGTTCAGTGGCTCCATAAACCTAGAATTTATCTTGTGAGATGATTCCCCCCAAATTTGTATAATTTTCATCATTAATAATTCCTCCTTAACCTGGCCAGCAGTTCTCCAAATGTCATGGGAGGATACCGGTTGGTCCTTGAAACCCTTTTACCAGGACTTCATTGCCACAGTTACCCTGAGAAATTATGTGCCATTTTCATTCTCTTTCTCCCACAAAAGTGCAGTAGAGTTTTCCAGTTGCTACGTGATAATGTGACATCTTAACAGACTGAATGCTAAAGCAGATATGAGAATATAGTGGTCTTTTATTAAATCTGAAGTTAAAGGGATTTTTAAAAACAAAAACAATGCCAATTTTTGTATTATTATTATTTTTTTACTTGGAACATACTTATTTCTTTTTAGAAACGTTGTTTATATGGTAGGTTTATTATTATTTTAAAAGAACCATGAATTTTTTAATCACTTAATTTGAATTTCAAATATATCATTAATAGATGCAACACACGTAAATGAAAGTACAGGGAGTCCTGAGTATTTGTTGAATGTTGGGTCCTGAGATCAAAACATTTGAGAACTGCTCTGCCAGGTCAGAGATTGCTCCTTTCTATAGAACTTTTATGCATGGAACTTGGGTCTACATCAGATATGTTCAATACAAATTTGATCCGAGAGTCTTGCAAATACTTGAAGATAGTATAATAATTTCCCTCTCAAAGTTTCCCTTCTGCAGGTAAAAGGCCATCAGTTCCTTTAGCCATTATACACAGCATATGATTTGGAGTTTCCACACTATTTGATGACTCTTTTTTGAATGTGTTTCAGTGAGTGATGTATCATCTTAAATATAGCACTTAGGATAGAGCAAAATATTGTAGGTCATACATTTAATAGTAAAGTGGGACCATTATCTTTATTATTGGAATTTTACTGCTATTCATACTGCTTAAGATTGAATTAACATTTTTGGCAGCCATATCATAATTTTTGATGCATATGAAGCTTATAGCTCACTTAAATTCCTAAATGCTTTTTGGTCAATCTACCCCTTCTAGGCCACATTTTCCAAATTTTTTAGTTTTTATTAATTTTCTTTTTATTCAATTGAAGATTTTACTCAATTTTACCTATCAAATGGAGTCTTACTTGATTCAACCTATTGTTGCAGTATGCTGGGAGATTTTCCAGATCCCCATTTTGCATCTGAAGTATAGGTTTTCTCAACTTGAGGCATCGGAGTATTCGCTAAACATGGCATTTGCATGTGAATCAAATCATTAATATTGGACAGAGAAGAGTTCTGTGGTCTGTTCTTCTAGAACTTCTTTCATGTTGAATCTATTTTCCCTTTTCAGATCCATTGGCACTTTCCTAATAATTGGTCAAGATATCATTTGTGAGTTCTTCCTGTGTCCTGAACAAAATCACTCCCAAGAGCTGTAAAGTTATTGACCATCTCGGGGTGTACTAACCCTCCTATTGTGTAGCTTTCTCACTGAGCTTGGGCTTCATGTGTTTTTTAATATGTTTTATTTTTTGCAGTGCTGGACATTCATCTCAGGGTCTCAGGCATGTTTAGGCATGTGCTCTACCATTGAACCACATTCCTTGCTCTTTTTATTTTATATTTTTATTAATTTGAGTCAGGGCCTTACACAGTTGCCCAGTCTAGCTTCAAACTGGGGATCCTCCTGCCTCAGTCTCTGAGCAGTTGGGATTACAGGTATGTGCCACAGCGCCTAGCTATATTTAATCTTTTATATGTAAAACATCACTTGATTTAACAGAAAACAAAAAGGAATTGAAGGGCTTCACTTTCTCTGTCATGATTTCTTTTATACCTTCTGTTCCAAATAGACTTTCTAACACTTCTGTGTTGCTAGACATACCTTTAGAAGAATGTGTGGTGATTAGGGTGTCTCTCTAGCCTGCACTCATTTGGGGCCTCCTACTCAACTGGTACTGTTCTTCCTTGCCAGGGTACTTTCTTCCCCATGGATGTGTTATTCCTCTTGTGATCTGTTGTATATACCTTTATAGAATCTGTGGTTTTCAGGTTGCTCCCTGGCTGCCACATAACCTGCTTAAACACCTCTCCCTTCTGTGCTGTCAGAGTTTCATATTTGAAAGCCTCCCTCTTATCTTGAGTAGCTTTTGCTTTGATAAGTCCCTGGCCTGAGTTCTTGCTTCTCTTTTCATGTAACACTTTGAAACCATCTTTTCTAAAGTCTACGGTACCCATATGACTATGCTTAGCTCTTTCTTATTTCGTCTTCTTGAACTCTGAAATAACACGTTTTAGAAATATATAATGTCCAAAATCTAGGAAGTCCTTGAATTTTTATGACACTTGAATGCCATATTTATTTTCAAAATTGGTTTCTTGCTACCAAAAATATATTTGTCTTGTTTCTGGGGTAGAATGCAAATGTTTTATTCCCATGGCATGTTTGATGTTAGTACAACTTGCCATGTGCTGAATGCTTTATAAGCATTTGTTGACAGAATGCCAACTCTTTCAAATGTAATTTATTTCAAGTAGAAAATATTTTATTGGTGTATCCATGTTGCTAGCCCTATGGTAAGGTAAAACTAAGAAAATATGATTTGGTCCTGTCTTCCAATATGTCTATGAAGAAAAGACAGAGTAACAAAACAACTAACAAACTGAATTCATTTGTAGCATTTTACTTAACAATGACTTATTAAGCATCTACTGTGTACTAGATTTCTTAGCACCTGGAACACAAGGTGCTTAAGGTACAGGGCATACTCTCAGTTCAATGAGCATGATGTGGTGGGAATGCATGTAATTATGGTATAGTAAGGTGAAAGTGAGAGACGTATACACATAAGGTAATGTGGGAGCCCATGGAAAAGAAGACCAATATTGTTAGTATCCATCAAGGAACTCTTCATAGAGAAGGGCAGGGGTTTTAATCGTGTATTGGTTTTTACCCGGCAGCAAAATAGAGAATAGAATTCTTCAACAAAACAAGCAAAACTTGCAAAGTAAACTGGGCAATTTCACATGGCTGAGTGCTTGTATATTTGGAGACAAAGGCTGGAGGTGAATGGTGAAAAGCAGGAATTTCGAATTCAGTGTTTTAAACCAGTGGTTTTTCAATTGCACTGTTCTGAAATTCCTTAGGAACAGCGGATGGTTGCTGTGAGCATAAGATAGTTGAGCTACAGTGCTCTGGGCCTCTCACCCCTATTTCCACCAGGATAGCTTCTCCTTTAGTTGCTTTATGAATTGAGCTTTTGAGTCAGCTTTTCTTGAAAGAGTTGTTCTGGAGTTTTTATGAAAAATGAAGGCCATCACTATGGAGAAATGGGAAATCCTGATAGAGTTTAAACAGAGGGGCAACATGATCATCTCAGAGGTGGCATAGAGGACAGACAGAAAACAGGAAGACTAATTAGGTGGCCATTGTATTTATATGTTCATTCTTCCCAAACTTATTTATTGCACACCAATCATGTGCAAGGTTACAGGAGTAATATCCAGGACCATGAGCATCGTGAAGTAGAGAGAGTGAGTTTGTATCTGTCAGCTTTATCACAGAAGCAGGACTTCTGTGGTTCTAGAAGGATGTCTGGGAAACGAGGAAGACAGAGCCTTTTTCTTTATTTTTTCCTTCTTGTAACTTTTCATTTTGATGTAATTTTAAACAGCGAAAATTCACAATTTTTTTTTTTTTTTACTTTTTAAAATAATTGAATCCTATCAATCCTTTGGACCATTTTATAAAACCATAGAAACACCTATGCAGGGGCCTGGGCTTATAGCTCAGTGGTGGAGTACTTGCCTAGCATGCTTGAGCCCCTGGGTTTGAACCTCAGCACTGCAAGTCGTGGGGGAGAGGAAGAAACATGCATGTAGTTATATTTGTTTCTATATTATATTTTTATTATATTATTTGTAAGTTAGGAATTCTGCTGATTATAAGAGGTGGGAAAGTCTGTGTCTTAAATAACATATTAATATATAAATATCTATAACTTATAACTTATGTATTTCTATAAAATATATTTCTATTTCTCTAATGCTGGAGATAAAGGTAACAATTATTTTGGATTCTCATTATACATAGATATCTTATACAGAGTTGTTCTTTTACTTGCCAAGACCATAGGTAGTAGGTGGCAGAGCTGGCATCCAACCAAAGGTCATGCCATGCTCTTATGTCATTTTGTCTCCTGAGGCTTTAAACCCATGCTTGGATCCCTTGGCAGGGATCTAGTCAGAAACTCCTCTGTGAGAGGCTCTGGGCACTTGACAACTTCAGGCAGGCCTCTGGGCTCCAGGCTCATAGCGCTGTCCTTCGGGCCTGCCTGTGGCTACTGCTCCTCCATTAGGACTTTGTTCTGCTGGTAGTAGGGCCTGGAGAGTCTGTGTCTTAATGAGATGGAAGCTTTCCTCTGGTGAGAAGGAAGCTTGTAAGAGGGGAGTTCAAGGCAGGCCACAGACTTCCTGTGGTCTTCAGGAACCTGAATTCTTTGATATTTATGTCTGCCATCTGTAGCATGGGTCAGTAGAAAGATGGTGGCTGAATCTCCAGCTGTCAGAAAGGAAGAAAGGGGCAAGCAAAAGAAGGATCTCTGCTAGGTGTCAGTTGACTTCTTCAAGGGTCATTTCTGTTAACTCCCATCTAGATGCAAAATTGGCTGAGAAAATCTCTTAGCTAATAAGCACCATACTTCCCCCAAATACTCCAAGTTTATGACAAAAGCAGGGGAGAATGGATACTGGGTGGGCAGCTCATGCTGTCCTGGATCCTTTTCCTATTCTGAGTTTTCCCCAGCTTATTTCTGGGTTCCAAGTGTGTTTGCTGAAGCCTGTGCTGGATCTCATTGGCTTAGGTCCTGAACACTAAGTTAGTGTATAGGACATGTTTTTATAGGCTTGGTCATGGAATTGAGAGTTATTATCTTTAATTCTGGATCCAAAGAGTTGGAACCTGCTTAGGAACATTCTTTTCTAACTCTTTGAATCTTTGATCACAGTGGTTCTGATGGGACAGAGACAATACTTGTCTCCAGTGTATAAGTGAAGAATCTGAAGCCAATGAGACCGACAGCCTTTACTTGAGTTAAGGATAAGGGTTATGATCTGTGACATTCAGATCAGAGATTTAGTCATTGTTTTTGTAGAGCATCTTTTTCATATAACTTGCAAGGCATTCAGTCAAAAGAAAGACTAGGACTTTTATGTAAGAAAATGCTTTAAAAAAAGAAAAGAAGGCAAAAAAAAAAAAAAAAAAAAGGAAGCCATGCTAAAACTGGCCACCTAAATTGTAACTTAACCAATGTTACATTTGAATATGTTACATTTTAAATGTTTACAAGTAAACAGGTTAACACCTGTTAATACCTCCCTTACTCCCTCAACAATCTCACAATCCTATATTATTGTGCAAATTACAATCACAGCATTAGCTTAGAACACAAAATAAGGTCAATGTATTAGGATAGGATAATATGCTGCAGCAATAAACAACTCTCAAATTTCAGTGGTTTTATAAAATCAAACTTTATTTTTCTTCATGCAAAGTCCACTGCAGATCTGGATGAGTCTCCAGGGAGAACCAGTGATTCACTGCAGAGACTGACAAAGGTTCCACCTTCCTATTGCTGTGAGCGCAGATCTCTGTGCACTTGGCAGAGCCAGAGTGTCACAGAAGAAATGTCTCCAAGAAGGGTCCCAGGAGTTCTCAGAGGGGAGGGGGAATTTGACTCAAGACCAGCAAGATTCTTGGTGTACATGGTGGAAAAGAATTTCAGCACATGACAGACAAAGGTGTAGACAGAGGTTTATTTAGGAAAGTAAGTGCAGATTCAGGGGAGAATGTGGGCTATCTGGAGACTGAAAAGCCCCTCCTTGGGTTGGGGCTTCACTATAGAGGGGCAGCAGTTAGGGACTGGACTGAAGGTTAAGCCAGCGTGGAGCTACACAATTTCATGCCTGTTTCCCCTGAGCTTGTGCATTTCCCTCATTTTTCAAGGGTTCTGGCCAAGGGCACGTTGCAATGGTTCATGGGTGTTTCCTGCATTTCAGTGATTATGGGTACTTCCTTTGAGACTCAGTATCTTTCCCTTTATTCCCAAATTTTGAGATAGATTCCTATCTCAAAAAGGAGCTGGAGAATCCAGAAAACACTCATTGTGCTAGCTTGCCTTCATCCTTCAGAGTTAGTCATAAGCCTTGACTAACTACTTGTAAGAGCAGAGAAGTGAATTTTCTGAGTTTCTGGAAGAAGACTACAATATGATGAACACCATCATTACCCTAATTAATAATGGGGCAATTGTTTAAAGTGGTATGATGAATATCACCTTTTAATCACTTGTTTAAACTAGTGTGACGAATTCAATCCTGCCAGGGTTTTCTCTCTGACTGAATGTATAATGTTGGTTTAAATTTGAGGTCCTTTGTGAACCTGAGGTCAAGGCCAAATAACTGTCCCTCTTGCTGCCTCTCTCTATGATAGGTCATGATAAAGTAGAGGAGGTTCAGGAACACCACAAATAGCAACAACCGGTGTGCCAAATATCAGTGAGCTTCTGAGACTGATGTCTTGGTTCTCCAGCACATGATATATTGTTTTAGAATGAATGTGGAATGGACGAGGGGATTGTTCTTGGAAGCATCCTTCAAATTCGGACACTGTCATTAGATATAATTTCTCCTGGATATCTACTCTGTATTTATTTTTTTAACTGTGTCCATTTGAAATTTCAATAACAGCAAGGCAAAAAATCCCATTGTGTTCTTTCAGCTGAATCTTTCTTTGGGATATTTCTAGACAGAGTCACTAACAAAAGAGAAGGAAAAATCTCATCATTTAAGAAGCATGATGGAGCCAGGCTTGGTGGTGCACGCCTATAATCCCAGCAGTTTGGAGGCTGAGGTAGGAGGATTGCCGAGTTCGAAGTCAGCCTCAGCAACTTAGTGAGGCCCTACACAACTCAGCGAAACCCTGTCCCTAAATAAAATATTAGAAAGGGCCAGGGATGTAGCTCGGTGGAAGAGCACTCCTGAGTTCAATCCCCAGTACCCAAAAGAAAAAAAAATGTCATGGAGTGGTTTGGGATTTACTGTGAACATAGCTAATGATTCCTAATCCTCTTCTTCAGTACTTTATAGTCCATCAACACAGGCCTTTCTATGTCCTTTTATGTTTTTCTCTTGAAAAAAATTTGAGGTAGTGTATTTTACCATTTTCTCCTATGTTGTTTGCTTATGAACCTAAAATTTCAAGAGCTATCTCTGTCTTTGGATATTGTTACAATTTTGAAAACCAACAAAAATGCAAACTATGGCTTTCACTGGAGAAAAGGTTGTATTTTTTATATCAAAATGAAGAAAGAAAACTAAGATGAAATTTTGGTTCAGAGTATGCAAAGAAACTATCATATGAGCATGTGGGTTAATTTACCAACTACAGGTCTGAGTGTACTTCCTATATTGGGTCTGTTTTACTGAGCACCTTTTGGGGACCTGCATTTACCTAACAAAGATAATGAATAGATATCATGGCCATGATACTATTGAGTTGTACTTGTGTTTTTTGCTTCCTGAAGACTGGGGAACACCTAACCAAAAATCAGAAGGAGGTGTGTATTTGTGTGTATGTGCTAGAATTGGAGGGAAGAAGGG
>JAJEJO010000815.1:1150833-1239536 GCA_020662805.1 Glaucomys volans
AAAATGAAGGGAGTATTTGACTCAGTGGGGTATTTCAGCAAGTGAATTTTCCAGGTAATATGAGATCCAAGAAATAGACACTCCTAATCAATGCAGTCACAGGGAAATAATAGTGGTCAGAGAAATCCATCAATAAAGTGATATTATGCCTCTTCCAAACTCCTGGTGCGGAGAAGATTTTATGGATTGAGAAAATTCTAACCCCTTCCAGATAAATGGGAACAGGCATGACTTCAGAATGATAGCAGATGTTGCAGTTGTTTGTAAATATCCCTGTGCTTGTGAAATATTGAGACATTTCCGCATAGATCTTAGAGGAAATTTTATTGTTTTTGCTGATATACTTCAGGGAGTTTCATCAGTCAGTTGAAGTTATATAATTGATTATGTTGATATCAGAATTGAAATAAGATATTAAAACAAGGTGAGCTTGAAATTCTTTCACTGACATTCTTGCAGATGATTTCAAAGTATCTCTGAGGTTTTGTTTTGCATGAAAACACTGGTTTCTTCAGATGGCCTGAATTTGAGAATAATTCTTGGGCTTGAAAATGACTGAAGGGCCTAACACTTTCTCATGATGCATTCTATAGCTTCTGCATATACTAGTATACAGGCAGTGGTATTCCTCTGTGGTTTTTAATAATGTACCCAATGTTTAGAAATAATGTTTTTCTAAGAGTTGATGTACAACAATATCCATTTTCTGTACATTGGCAGTTTGACCATAACACTTTTTCTAAAAGTGATATAAATTTATTAGCTTTCCAGTGTTAAATAGCATGCCAGTAGTTTTGAGTTATTACAATCACTTAAATGAGGAAGTCAATGAATTAAATGATTGCCTATGAAAACAAAGATCTTGTGTATTAGGACGGAGCTCCTATGAGATGAACATGTGAGTTTCAAAAGCTCCCCCCATGCCAATAAATTGCATCAGTAATCCATTAACAGGGTTTTTTTTCCCCCTTATTTTCTAACACTTCTCAGTGCATTGAAAGTACTATTCAATTTCAGACACTCCTCAGCGTTGTTAAATACTTACTACTATGGGATTATTTTGCAAAAAAGGAGTTCTGAAGGTGACCAAATATCAGATAGATTTATCTGGAGTCTTTTCTTTAGGTGCCTCTGTTTGTGATGCACGTGTGTGTGGATACAAGTTGTGCACACAAGCACACACACATATGAGATTGATTAAAGTTAAAGTGCAGTCATGTGCTTCTATTTTTCACTTTAATGAGCACTCAGATGTAAGTGAAAAATTAAAAGGTGGTTATATTTAGCTGTAGCTGTACACTCAATGTACGGTGCACACAGTAGGAAATGAACATAAAACCAGTGAAAAAGCCTCAACATTGCATCTATATGCATTAATTAAAAGAAGTTTGTTAAACTAAATTTGAAAAAAAACTTCTTTAATTGTGTTTACCCAAAAGCCTTTTCTTCCTAATTTAAATAGCATAAACATCTGGACTAAAGCAATATTAGAATCATGGCAGTAGTCAAGCAAATCTTGTGGAAAATAATGAAATTAGATCCCTGGTGTTGTGACAGAGTAAGGGCAGGATACATCAGTTCGATGTTAATAAAATTTCCATGAATGACTGAATACAATTAAGAAATTGTCAGTTGCGGCAATGAACTTTTGTAGCTCATAGATGTTTGCATCATTTGATTATGCTGGCAATTTAAAATTGTTTGTTAGTGTCTGTGTTGGGATATTAATTATGACCTTTATTACAGCCCACAATTAAACTAGTCATATAGCAACAAGCAAACTGTGTTGTGATACTAAAGGATCTCAACTATTCAGAGAGGGGTCTGTTGGGTTCGGGGCCACTAGTGCCCTTTCAAACTGGAAATGATTTTTAAAAGATGCAGTAGTTGAGAAACCACAACAACTGGGATGAGTAAGCCCTTTAATACAAGAATTTCTTTTTAATAGTGTTTTAACAGTTTTAATTGCTAACAACATCTGTAAAGCTGGAAAAAAGCATTTTTAACTGTGACTCTAAGATAAGCTTTTCCTGTTCAGGAAGAGAAAACAATTATTCATTGGTTAATTAGCTGTAAACAACTTTTAAAAGACACATCCATTATATATGTAATTATTTGAAAAAAAAAAGGCTTTAATGTTATTTGTACTAATGCATAATTATTAGTGCTTGCTAAAAGGATTAGCAGTACTTAGATGACCACCATTATTGAGGAGCAGCACAATAAAGAAATGAGATTTGCATCAGGAAGGAATGTGCTATGATGAATCAGATGGCAATTTTTTTGTTTTTGCTCTTTTGTCTTTTGCTCTCTTTGGTAGAGGTCATGTGGAGTCACATTACATTTTCAGAAACAATGTGTTTGAAGCTCAAGTAACAGTGGTTATTTCGTCTTTAGTTTTTTGACACATGAAGAAAACATCTCACTAGATAAGTAGGTATTCCTAGAGTCACATTGCTGCTATGATTTATTTATTTATTTATTTTCACCTCTAAGAGCTTTGTTTTTGAATCTACATTAAATTATATTTTCAACTTGTGCCTATTAAAAACAAAGTGGTTACCAAGAAGACTGTGAGCTATTTAGTCTCATTAGTGCTCACAGCAGAATTTGTAGTATATTTATTAGATCATGTACCATGTTCCCCACGGCATATTTGATATTTCACAACTATTGGAAGAAATTAAGCACAATAAAAACAAAAATAGTTTGTCCCGATGATTGCATTTCATTTGATAAAGTTCAGTGTTGACTTGCTTCTAGGGTTCAGTGACTTGAACTAAAACAGAGTAACTTGGCCATTCCAAAGTCAAATAGTTGGGGTATTGGCTCCTTTCTCCCCCATCTTTTGTTTAGCTTCCTTTTCCCATTACCTTTAATTAGTTACCTGATACCATTATTACAAAGATTCTGAGTTGTATATTTCATGTGGCTAAGATGTTGATAAAGATACTGCATAGCCTGGGGGCAAACCCAGGGTTTTTGTGCTTTTTTCTACTGCATATTATAATTACTGCATCTTAGGTGGTCCAAAGCCTTGGCATGGGTTTCCTACCACAGAAGTCTGGATTGATTCTACTTAAGAGTCCTCTCTTGTAGAAACAACTGAAGTGTTGGGACTCTGATTTCAGGCTTTGCAAACTCAAGTTTCCCGAGATTTACCAGTTAAAATATCAGTGGTGGTGACTCATCTTCTTTATCTCCCCTAGAGAAAGATGCTAAATGTTTGGTGGGGGAAGGCCCACTGTCATAAGAGACTGCCTGGGCCACTGAGTAGTCAGACAAAAAATGCTTGCATATTTTCAATAAGATAGTCTTTCTTCTAGAATCTTAGATCAAGTTTTCTACTCCTAAGTGTGTTAGTGTTCCTGTGAATCACTCTGGTCTCTATTAAAGAGCAGGAATATTTTGAGTTTGAAATTTCTATAGCATTTGGCATGAGTTTGCCATCTCTAAGCAAGGAGTTTTTGTCTTGAATGATGACTGCTTGGGCTGTCACACTGGCCAAAGGAGCAAAACCAGATTCTTTCATCATGTCTTGAGAGACCTAAAATTGGTGCTATTTCAATACCCATTTAATTGTGAGCATACACTCTGCTGAATTATCAGATTCCTCCTCTCAAATTCCACCTCTATCCCATGTCATCTTGTGTCCTAAATATTTAAAGAGGGGAAGGCATCAGGAAAATTTACCAGTACAACCCATTCATTTGTTGTACTTTTTTTTTTTTTTTTAAATTTCAGATTCACACACAGCCCATGGCCTTTGGCATAAAGGGTTCTAAATGGATGCTGTAGCACTGTTATTTTCATTAGTTGACAAGGAAATTATTACATTTTTAGGGATTTGTGAATTTAAGCATAGATGATTACTTCAAACATTGGGGTTTAGTAAATGGGAAGCCTTGTTGCTCAATTTACTAATTTATTTTGTGATCTGTGACTAAACTGAGTAAAAATGCAAATAGTACAAGGCCCTTTCCATTTTATCACCGGATCAGTTTACTGATGGGAGGATCAGAGTCACTAAACACGCCAACACTTGTGATTCCTAAGTAGCTGGGCATTAAAAGCAGCTAAAGTGAAGACTCTGGGAAGATTGCTGCGATTCACACAGGGAGGTTTAAATGAAATCTAGTTATTTATTTTAGGTTTAAAATGAAGAGTCTCCAGCTCAGTTTTATTGGCCATTGTGACAGCACAAACAGGTCTGTTCCCCATCACATGCGACAATAAACTGCATTGCTGGGAGGTGGCAAACTCATGCAGAAGGAAAGCATTTGGCAAAGGCTGAGTGAATAATGCTGCAAGCTTTTAAAGGACTCTGTTAAATGCCTTTGTCAACTTCTGTTTCTTAAAAACTGAAAATCATGTGTTTGATGCTTTTTCTCTTGCATTTTGTAGGGAACTACTAAGTTTTCTTTGATGTTGATGGCATTAAAAATAATTCCTGGAAATACATTTCTTTCATATATATATTAGTATGTTCCAGGAAGTCAGGTCATTAAGGGAACAACTAACAAGGGAAACCTACTAAGTGGTACAGTGCACTGCTACGTATGTTTAGAAATATCATGGGTCAAATGAAATCCCAATATGCTTTAATTAGCCTTTAACATGGGATTTCTTCTTAAACTCAGGAGAGGAAACGTGAAATTCTTAAGTAGCTTTCTACAGATTGAAATACCTTTAAGCAGAAAGAAAGGATGGGATACATGTTCCCAAGTGGCAAACCTGGTCCCAAAAGAGATCAAAAGTCCAGATTCATCATCTCCACACTTTATAACATGAAAATATCTGATGTGGCATTACAGTTGTTTTGTTTAGCATTGTACCTTCCAAATATCTCTTCTTTAAAAATTATTGAATCAAACTAAGTGATATAGCTCACTTGTGCAATAGGTCAGAGATCGAGTGCTTGGAAGTTCACACCTGCATGTTTACAATCCCTTACCCCAAACCCCTGGGGCAGACGTATTTCTGCATTCAGAAATTTTCTTTTAGAAAGGTAATATGGTGCATGTAATGCAGATTATGCAATATCTCCAGCTGGGTCTGGGGCAGCACCCTATAATCAAACATATTCATGTTTCTGCATTGCAATGTATGAATATTCACACTGAGTGGGATAAATAAAGATTCAAAATAATCTTCTTGAAATTAGTTCAGGTCTGGTTTTGCTGCCACATGAGTTATGAAAAGCCTTTCAGAGCTTTTTGTTCTCAGAGTTGCAGATGGGAGATTGTGGACCAGTATTTCTATACTCACTCAACCCTTCCAGTTACCTTGGGTTTAGAGTTTCTTAAGTTTTATTTCATTTGGATCACAATATATTGCTTATGACAAAAATGGCAAGAAACTTGCTGATAGAACCATTTTTTTCATTCCCTTTCTTTCTTTCTTTTGCTGGGGATCAAACCCAGTACTTTACACATGCTAGGCAAGTGCTTTACCACTAAGCTTTATCCGCAGCCCCAGCTGCATTCTTTTTTTTTTAATTAAAAAAAATATATATATATGTATATATTGATTAACAAATATGAGCCAAGCACCCAAGCACTGTGCTTGGTGCCCAGGGATATGCTGAAAAAGAATCATGGTCTCCTTTCTAGTAGAATTTATCATGAAATTATGCACACGAGGCTGTCTCTCTTCCCTGTATACACACACACTTGCAGAATAATTCCAAGAAGTATATAAATAAGTGCTAAATTGAGTGTTCCAAAGAATGTGTGCTTTAAGTCAGCAATGGCACATAGATTTCAAATCACCTGCCAAATCCTATTGATTGGCAGTGGCTGCTTCTGGTATATAGTGAGACTTCTGGGATGAGTCTGAGATTAGCTGCAAGAGTCTCTTTATTGATTATCAATGTATGCCAGGGTGGCAGGAGAGTGAAAGGACAATAGGTGTGCCATATATTTGCCATTTTAATAGATATAGGTAGAGTCCAAGAAGGATTTTTTTCTGAAGAGGGATGATTGCTGTTGCTGTTGTGCAGTTATTAATATTTAATTATTCCATGTCATTTAAAAACATAATCCTATGGGATTTAGTTATTTTCAAAAATTCAAGAGCATCTTCTAGGAATTATGACCCATGGTAATAATTTAAAGACCCTTACTTTTTTGTGCATAATTCCATTGTTATAATTTTAGGTATAATAATTTTTTAGGTGAAATTCAGTGTACTACACTGGATTGCACTCATTGATTGTTCATTGAGAATCTCTTCAGCTTAACTTTTTTGTCTTTTTCTTATAAAAATGTAGTGTTGCTAATTAAGTGTGAACCTCTGGTCTAAGAAACAATCATTCATTTTGCAGTTGTTACCTTAAGTATTATCTTCTTTTGTTCCTTTTTTCCTGTCTCCCTGGTTATTTCAGAAGCCCTGCTTGCATTTGGTGCATTGGAACGGAGGGCTTTATAATCCTGTTATAATCCTGTTGCTCACGTCCTTTGGTTCCTTAGTCCACTTTCTGAAATGTTTACCGTAATTATGATGAACACAGGATGTTGGGGAAAACCATACTGTGATATGCTCACTATGAGACATTTACATGTATAAATGTGGCAGATATTCACTAAGAGCAAAGATGTAACACCATGTCCCTCTCCTGTCTGTCTCACCTCAAGCATTCTATGACCTAATCTCAGAAAACCGTGTCAGATTTCTCCTTACTTTGGAGTTTGACCTCTTCCCATAAGAATTGGGCTTTGATATAAGCTTTCTCTAGTTTTGCTGATAATATCTTGAGATCTTATTTGAGAGATTTTTGTCTTGAAACTACGACTCAGATTTGAGAGCTAAAAGATTCCTTTAGCCTGGTAAATTATTTCTGATTTCTCAAGTCCATGGTAGATTCTGCAGTGATGCAATTGTGTATCATTAACAAATACTGAGCTGAATATTTTTAAATGCATTCTGCAAAGTTCAAAGTTCCCTGCTGCTCGTGTGAAAGGTTAGGCCATCACATTTAAAATAAGACAAAATGGAATAATAGGGGAGCCACAGGCTTCTTTTATTTCTATATCTTGGGGAAGCAGCAGCAGGGATCAAACAGTTTAACTATGACAGTGCCCTTCTAACCTGCCGTGTACCTCCTTGGGCATGAGAATGGACAATCCAAGGGACCTGAAAATGTGCTCATCTAGACTCTTTGAACATCAAACTGGGCAATTGCATCTGTACTCAGGGGAAGCTGATTCATGGCTGGCCACAGAATGGCAATGTGGGCAACCAAATGAAATGGATTATAAAATTTGATTGGTATAACAAATCCAAGTTAAAATGGCCCTTAGTGCACTTAATACTGATCTGGGAATAGTAATCAGATAGTGTAGAATTATAATTTACTTTTGCCAAAAAAATGGAATATTGGCTCATACACAAAGGAGTTTTAGATTAGAGAAAACTGTCAATTTTTATCAGATGTCAATGAACAGACTTTTTAACCAATATGATTCATGTTTATTTTAGATAAAGTATATAATACTTTAAAATTCATCCTCAATGATGAAACTGGCAGATTTGTATAAAGAAAATAAGAAATAACTATGTTATCTGCAGTAAAAATAGTGACTAAGGTAAAATGTATCTTAACTCTTTTGGCTTTTAGTCTATAGGAAATTCATTTAAAAATTATATTGAACAATTTAAAATATATGCAAATACAAGAACATTTAACTTCTATCAGATAAATACAAGCACAGGGACTGTAACTGATTTTTTAAAGAATAAAATCAAGTAAAACAAAGGTTTCAATTTAAGTATTTTCATGGTTTAAGGAATGTGGCTTTTTTTTTAGACTCGTGCATTATATAAAAACAAACTTATGAATCTCATTTGATTGAATGGTGCAATCCTTTAATGCAGAGCATTCTAAAATATTTTCCTTGCATCAAATTACATATGGTTTTATCAAATATTGACTGTTGCTGATGTGTTTGATGATGAGGAGGAAGACCATACTTGCACTCTTTTTTGTATGGAGCTACCGAATTAAAACAATCTTTACATCTACTCACACATAAGATTGTGTCAAAAGTCTGTAATAGCCTCATAGTGTATCAACATCTAGAAAGTGCCCATGGCAGCCCTAAGGATCTCCTTGCACACTCCAACTGCAGAAAGTGTGAGTTTGTGCCAAGGCCATGCCTCCCACATGCCTCAGTCAGTCACTGTTCCCCAGGCATGCCAAGTCAGGACTGTTCCTGGAATCTTTGGACCTCTACTGATGGTGGAATCCTCTATGCTCCCATCTCTTCCCCAGCACAGCCAACTAAGAGGCTTCTACCCTGCTCTCCTTCCCTCAAGTTCACACTGCACTGTGGTCTGAGGGCTGTCCCAATCTCTCTGTCGGTATCTACTTCTCAAAGGACCCAGGCAGGCACAGTACTTTCAGTTTATTCTTTTTCTTTTTAGAATTCAATTATTTGTCAACCTCATTTTTGTCTACTCCAACAGACTACAACTCATGAAGCTCTCAATAAATATTTCATGAATTTATGAATTAATATGAGACTTTTTGAAACTGAACAAGATTCATAGTGAAATTCATTTATAATATGGTTTTGTCAATTATATACTCCCAATTTTAACCAATTACTATTCTTATATGTTTGACACTTAAGATTTAAATGATTTTCAATAATGAGCTCTGCCTGTGGGTTATCAGGGGTAAGCCTGTACTATTGTATCTTGGTTGTCAACTCACTATTCACATACAACCACACATTTGACTACTACTAGCTGGTAGAAGAAGAGGAGAGGAAAGGTACATAAACATAGTGCTTTTCCTTAGGATACTTACCATCTCAGTTGACAGGCAACAAAACTTGCAAACAACTTAGACCAATATGTGAAATGATTTGAGACAAATAACTTTTTTCACACACAGCCAAGAGTACTAGCAGATAAGCAGACTGCTTGTGAACAGATATTATGGTTAGGTTTCATACTTTTCTCTAAAAAAATGAAGCTCTACAACTTGCTCACTTGTAGATCTGTAGTTAGCAATGTAGAATACTTTGTATCCTGATCAGAGTGCCAGCTGCCATTGGTTATCTGCTCTTGCTACTCAAGGTTTTGCATGCTGACCAGCAGCCTTGACATTACCTCAGAGCTTGCTGCAAATGTACAATGTCAGTCCTAACCCCTGGCCTACTCCATCAGAATCTTCATCTTTAACAAGTGATTCACATGCACATTAAAGTGTGAAAGCAATATCTTGCTATTTAATGCTTGGACTATTACTATCCTGTTGCTGGAATGATACTTAGAACATAAAGGCCCACAATCACCAGGAATCTTGTCTGAGTAGCAAGACTGTCAACAAAGTCCTGAATTCCAAACCTGATAGATTAGCCTTCATGACTAACTCTTTAAAAATTACACTTACTTACTTTATCCTGTGTCACCACCAAAAAAGGTTTAAGATGACTTATTAAAAAATATATCATATGATATATAATAATAGTAACACTAGTAACAAAAATAATGAAACTGTTAGAAATAAAGGTGAGGAGAAAATAAGCATTAGGAACAGTAGCCACAAATAGGAAGGTATATAAAATCCACACAGAGATCTAGTACTTGTGTTTTCTTTTGTAATAAAAAATCATTACCCTATGTACACATATGATTACATGAATGGTATGAATGTACATCATGCACAACTATAGAAATGAAAAGTTGTACCCCATTTGTGTATGACGAATCAAAATGAAGCCTGTAAAAATTTAAAAAAAAATAAAAAAAATTGTTGAGGACAGTCCCCATTATATTAGTGAATGCCACTGTATACTATTCCCAATGGGACAACTTACCCAAACTTATTAACAGAAAAATCTTTGTCTAATTTGAAGAACTTCTATACTTTTAAAAAATGATAATAAAATTTGTAGAAATCATCATGTTTCTTCTTCCTTAACAGCCAGGAAGAATGGGGCCAAATTTTGTGGCAGTTATGAAACTTTTTTTAACCTCTAAAACTGGAATATTTTCTTTTTCTTTCTTTGAATACTTTAAATGATTTACTATTATTGTATATTTGATCTATATTATAAAAAGGTTCAATTCCGTTTTGGAAAATACTTTTTAATAGTGACTATTATATCACCATATAATCAGTCAACATTTTGTTTCATTCTAAGTAATGTTGAAAGAATAAGCAAACACTTTTCTGTGCCATTAGGAAAAATGGGTTGCTCATTTCCTCGTTTTTTTTTGTTTGTTTGTTTGTTTGTTGCAGTGATGGGGATTGAACCCAGGACCTTGTGCTTGTGAGGCAGGCACTCTGCCAACTGAGCTATATCCCCAGCCCCTTGTGACTCTGATGACGAGTAGATGATTAAGGAATAATAATATTGAAAGCTATATTCAAAGAAAAGAGAGGAGCTACTATAAAGTTGAACAAATCCAGGGGAAATTATATTTTGTACAATCCTCCAATAGAGTCAATCTTTAGGTATCAACTTTCATAATGTGCAGCTGTCTAACCCACAGAAAAGAGATGGCTAAATCTTCTATTTTCCAGTCCCACCTTTCCCGTCTCTTCTCTGGTACTGGGAATTGAACCCTCAGGGCCTCCTTTGAGCTGTGCAAGCTCTCTGTTACTGTGCTATCTACCCATTGCCATTTTATTTTATTTTGGAACAGGGTCTCACTAAGTTGTTCAGGCTGTCCTTGAACTTGCAATCCTCCTTCCTCTCAACCTCCTGAGTAGCAGAAATTACAGGCATGTGCCACCCTGCCTTCCTGGTTTGAGTCCACCATTTGCATTGTGGAAGGATGAAGTTATGCCACCTAGCTTTGAGTTGCTCTGTGCTCACATGCAGTACATCATCACTAAAATTTCATCCATTTAAGCCTTGATTAAATTTAGATTTTGAGCAGTATCGTATTATAACTATTTTACTGCATTTTCTCTTTGGATGCATCAAATGCTTGTGATAGTGTGTGTTGTGTGGAAAGGGGATAAAGAGAGAAAGTCTGAGAGCTGTGGAGGAAAAAGAGGGAGAGAAGTGAAGGAGCGGGCGTTGGGAGACAAGAGGAAGAGAAATTGCCATTTTCTCATTGGGTACTACTTGCTGCCCCTCCAGCTCAGGAATGATTAGTAGGCTTCATTGATTAATTAGTTAGCTGGTTCTAAGGTATGTTTCATAAAGAATTTCAACAGCCTCAATACAAAGCCACTTGTCATTTATCAGTGTAATCGTCTTGCTCAGTTCTGTGAGTTTAGCTGTGGGAGCCATCCTTAATTGTAGATTTTCTTGTAGCTGATTATGTTAAATATTAAGGTAATTGAAACTTTATCTTTTTTAAAATCTGTGCATAATTTACTTTTGTTTTCCAAGTATTTGTCTTTAAAGTTTTTGAATGAAAGTTATAACATGTATTGAAACTTTAAGATTTTCTGGTCACATGAATTATTTGTGAAAGGAATGTGTAATCTTTTTTTATGATTTTTATTTATAATTTGTGCATAGTAAATTTTAAGTAAATTAGTTTTATTTTATTCCATCTATTACATTGTAATAATCTTCAACTGTAGAGTTTTAATTAACTTTGGTAGTATTTTACTAAAGTTCTAGCTTTAACTTTGTTTTTGTGTGTTCTGTTATATTTAGTTTCCTTGAAAGTAGTAAATAAAACTGTAGGCCAACTCTATCTGGAAGTCTCACCACTATTATTACTTCCACTGTTGAACAGCATTTATTTTGTAATTGATGGATGTCAGCCTGTAATTTCTTGCCTTATTATACCTTGAGCATTTTACAGTTTTCATTAATTTCTGTGATATTTACAACCTGCCCTGTCATTGCATTTTTTTTTAAATTGATGAAATGAAGTAAGATGATATTTCTTTAAGTATGTCTCATTGAATGAGAAGTTCTCAACCTGGGCTGCACTGTAAAAACTCCCAGGGAGCTTTTAAAAATCCAGTTGTCCTTTCTGCCACTAGGTGAATTAAGTCATAATCTCTGGGGTCAGGACCCAGGTATTAGAATTTTTTTAAACCTCCCCAACTCATTCCAACCTGCAGACAGGTTTGAGAACCCCTGGATGGGGCCCGAAAGCACATCTTGTGGGAGCCACTCCTGATGACCCCTGTAGATTTTGCAAAGATTCTGGGTCTTGGGATTCACGTCCATTTGGTATGTTCCTGTCTTACTTCCTAAGTCAATTTCCAGTCAAAATAGCTCAATATAGCGGAGAAGATAGGGAAGTATTTGTAGCAAGTTTTGCCTAATCAAGTCATCATTGACTTACTACAATATGCTGTATTCTAAACCTTGAGTCAGAATTGATTTGTGTCTGAAGTTCATTATAAGTGCTATTT
Organism: Glaucomys volans; assembly: GCA_020662805.1. NCBI lineage: Eukaryota > Metazoa > Chordata > Mammalia > Rodentia > Sciuridae > Glaucomys > Glaucomys volans. The sequence continues at coordinate 1,163,177 of JAJEJO010000815.1, forward strand.
GTGAAAAACCCAAATAAACATTCCATTGAACTAGCCACTCACATAATTTGATCTGCTATTAAAAAATCATGAGTGTGAACCCACAGGACATGTATGATTGTGTACACACACACACACACACACACACACTTCCTTGAGCCCAGAAGAATTAGCTAGTCTAGGTTGGTGTTAGGAGCCCTCAAATTGGAAGCAGGAATCTGAACTTTCTCCCTTGCTCTTTATCTGCTTCTACCTGAGAATTCTGTCATTTTTATTGTGTAGACAGTTAAAAAATGTAAAATCAGTTAAGATTAATTTTCCCTCTTTCCACCACCCACATTTTTTTTTAAAGTGCAGAATCTTGGGATAAATATCCTTAAGTAAGAAAGTTAAAGTGCCTATTCTGACAGTTGCAAATAATTTTATACAACAGTCAGACAGACAAATTGTGCTGATTGTCTGTATTTCTTTAAAAAAAAAAAAAGAGAGAGCAAGAGAGAAAGTCTGGCCTGGAGACTAGAGTAAATCACAAAAGTGATCTCAAGTGAACAGAGATGGATTTCTGGAATACGGTGTGCAATGAAACCACTGACCTCTTATACATGGGTTCATGTCTTTTTCTACAGAAACAGATGGGTAATAGCATAATGCCGAAATCATGCTCTACATAATATGGACCTAGTGATTGCAGACCTGATTGCTTGCCATATGGTTGCTGAAGGGTTGAAGAGAAAATGGGATGATATGCAAACCCTTAAAAGCAACATTTTTATTGAATGGCCATTACATTAAAACCCAAACTCTGCAAATGAAGGCAAGAACTGTGGTGAATAATGATGAAATAACAAAGCAATAAAAGCCGCAGCAGCATTGTATGTATTTTGTTTTCGATATGCAAACTCAGGGCAGACTTATTTTTGTCACTTTGCATTATTATGAGCATTAGGGGAGAAGGTGGTGGGACACAAACACCTTCAGGGCAGAGATACTCTGTGTAGGGCATTGCTGCTTTCACTAGGTCACAGAGAGAAGAAAATAGTCACTTGTCCCATAGGAACTGAATTTGACTTAGAAGCTACCTGCAATATGTGACTAACCTCCGTGAAGTTCAGTATATGAGCAAGAAGCTAGCAGTAAAAACCTGTTTGAGAGTCTAGAGTGATAATGCAAAATGAAGAAGCATGTTTACTTTTTCCTTTGCATTTCCTCATGCAGATTTTGCTGCTGCCTCTCTGTTGGCAAGCAGGTGTATGGGATAAGGTGGATGCTGTTTTCCAGAGTGTATTACAGTTTAGTTGAGCAGCTGGGATCTGTTTTGCTTCGAGTTTTGTTTTCAGCGTGTTACCAGGAACAGATAGGTTTTTTTTTTTTCTTTAAAGATTTTTTTTTATTAGCTTGCTTCAAATTTGCATACACTTCATTTCCTGTGTCTTTAATGAATGTCTTTCAATCACGCAAAATCATAAGAGTTTGTGCTCTCAGAAATGGAACTCAAATACATTAAACTAAACCTACTCAGAGGGTGTGGAGGGTAATGAAGTGAGAGGTAAAAACTCAGTCCTTCAGTACAAAGTCTGAAGCACTGAATTTTATTTTAGCATGTAAGAGCTACTGATCAGCACCAAATATTCAAACAGCATGTATTATTATGCTAACAAATCTATAGGACTTGGGGAATTTATATTCCCTAATGTCTACCTATGAAAGTTCATTCTTCAAGATGTGTGTTTTTTTTAAAGCCTACAAATGGCACCCTACTATGAATTAACTTCCTTATTAAAGACTATGTAATTTTTTTCAATTCCTAGGGGTTAAACCATATGATTAGTGGGTATTCTGTGCAGTGTGCTTTTATTTTCTTCATATCTTATTTCTTCTGAGCAAGTCTGCTGCTTTAATTCATATTTCCAGAAGCAGAGAATTCCCCTGGGAGCTTTTAATACGGACTAAATTCAAGTTGACCAGGATTTGGGGTCTCTTATAAACACTGTACTTGCCCATTGTTTACAAAAAGTTTATTTGGAGGAAGAAGTTGACTTGGCTTATATGAAATTGGGGATACTCTTTAATTTACCATGCTTCTTTTTAAATTTACCTTGTTAGGGATAATTAAGAGTTATTTGGTTAAGTGGGAACTGTTTATGTCCACCCTCAAGCAAAGTAATGAATAGCTTAGTTCAGGGATTCACAAACTGGAGGGTCAGTTAAAGCACAAATCACTGCACCCAAATTCCAGAATTTTGGATTCAGTAGATCTCAGTGGGACTATGATGTGCATTTCTAATAATTTCCTAGTTCTTGTTTATGTTCCTAATTCCTGAGATCACATTTTGAGAAACATTGGCTGTGTTTTCAGAAGCTAGTGGTCAAACAGAAACCTTAGCACAATAAAATATTATTGATTTGAGCCTGGGAAGAATTTTGGGAGCCTTCAGTTTATTTGATGTTTTGTAAATAACAGCTTGCACACTTTCAGTAGCTAAGGAAGCTACAAGAAGCAAGAATGGTACACCTTTGTCTAGAGCACTGGCAAAGGTATAGGTGGAAGACTGTGTGTCCCTGATGAGATACACAACTTTCTACTTTTCATCCCTGTTAAAAGCAATCAGGAAGGTCTGCCTCCTGTGAAAATATGCATCACTTTGGTTTGGTCGCTGAGACCTGCACACCTTCAGAATCCCATTTGCTTTTGCTGGAAGAATAAGAATTTCTATAGCAGTGTTCAAAGAACTCCCATCCACTTAAATGAATCCCAGAATTGTTCAGCATTTCATCAGCCTCATTGCTTTTATTACTTTCTGTGGCCTAAAGACATATGACAAGTGTAGTATAGTATTTAAGACATTTTATGTATGGCCAGTTTTTTGTTTTTTTTTTTTTCCTTTTCCTCCAGTGATGAGAAACATTTATTCCTGCCTAGAAAGCTGATTTTTATACAGCTTGACTAGTGACATATCTCCTGTGTGGCAGAAATAAGTTTTGCATAACTTTTAAGCGCCCAAGCTGACCTATTTAACAGACACCCAGTGCTACATAATGTATTTAGGTCAAGTATTGTGTCTGAGCTTCTCATCACTCTTGTACTGGTCTTGCTTTCCGTGAAAACCTCAGGTATATCATAGATAACAAATATAGGCTGAGGGATGTAGCCTGATATCAAAATGTAATAAATCTCTATATGACATAATTATCATGTCACCTGATTATACCACAGAGCTAAAAAGGCATCTAAGATTTTAATGAAATGTTTGCCTTACTGGTTTTACTTTAAGATATTCACAATGCTACTATTAGCAGTTTCCATGACAGAGAACCTGAAAAGAATCAAGTGGAGCTAAAATGCTTTTGCATGCCTTTGCCACATGAAATACTTACCTTTAAAGATTAAAGAAAAAGGTGGCCTGCTATAATTTTGGAGGGTAACTTTTTACTTTAAAAGTTAAATGATTAAGTTTTGACACATGTCGCTCAGGGTTGGATTCTTTTCTTAAAGAAATTTCTTGGGTAGAGGTTGAAGCCTGAATACTGGCAATGTCATTATCCTACCATGTTGGAAGAGGAACTATCAATCTTAGAACAATACTTCGTTGCTTCTGAGATTCTTAAATTGTGTAACATAAATGTGAATTTGAAATGAAATTCAAAAATTATTTTAAAGATGCATTTAACAATATTTATCAAATACATTTGTTCATTCTGTCTGTCTAAATGGAGAACATTGTTTGTCTTTTTCAAAAAAAATTGATGCTAATAATAGCTCCCTTTTATTTTTGTACCCATGCCCCACTTTCCCTTCTTCAAGATCACAAAACAAATGCTTGAGCTTTAGGTCAACCCCTAGCTGGTAGGGATGAGAAAAAGGCTTCTAACTTAATTCTTTAGCTCTGTATGTAATATGCTGTCATTCCCATTTTATTGCTTACAAAACTAAGATCTACTGACTAAGAGCATAAATCCATGATGTACTATAGGTTAAAAATCAACTCTCCTGCCTAGTCGTGCAGGAATATCTTGGCTGCCATACCCAGGCTGTAAAATCAGTGGGTCTCAACCCTGGCTGAGCATTAGAGTCACCTGGGGAGCTTTTGAAAAAATACCAGTGCTTGGGTCCCACCCCAGCCCATTAAGTCAGAATCTCCAGGGATGGGGCCTGGGCAAGGATTTTTTTTAAAGCTCCCCTGATGATTCTAATTGTGCAGCCAGGGTTGAGAACCCCTGTTTTAAATTAAGCAACATCCAAGTTTGTCCTTTTGCGTTCACAGCACTAGTCACAAATTGCCAAATGAAAATTAATTGTACACATGGAGGGAAAGAAACTTCATGTTATGAAATTCCTATTTGTAACCCCCCCACACACAGAACAGGGCACTGCACTGAGACTTGAGAGCAGAAGCTCAGAGGAAGGTGATGAGCATGTCGATGAGACGACAGCCAGGGGTGTCCTCCCCTGTCCTTGACTTCCCACAAGAAACTGTGAGATGGGTGAATGCTCAGATCCTGGCAAGTTATAGACCAGCTCTATTCCTTCCTCATCTCTAAAGTGGGGATCCCAAGATGGCTATGAGAATTAAATTAAAAACACAACACCTGACATACTGGAGGCATGAAATAAGTGTTTTAAGATAAAGAATTAAGAACCACAGTTCTTCCTTTAGGCCAGACAGCAAAGCAGCCACTTTGTCATGGTTTTTGTTGGTATCAACCAAATGTATAGATTCAATAAATATCAGTATGTCTAGTATGCATCTTAAAACCAAGTGTAAGTGATCTTTACGTGTTATTTGGATTGAGTGTTTTCTGCTACCTCAGATATTTAAAATGTGAATTCCTCCCCTTTACCTCACTATTACTGTTCTTTGTAGATGAATGTGATGTTAACACTTCACGTTAATTTATTGCATTAACTGTGAGAAAAGGCCTTTGGTGCTGGGTCCATAGCCAAGAGCTTCACTTTGAGAGTGGTGGCCAGGGCAGGGTGGGTGCACTGCAGGCTACCTGTCTAACTACTCTGGCTTGTCTTCCTTTGGTTTTATAACCATCTACATTTGTTTCTGTTCATCTGCCAGAGAGTAAGTACATATTTACTCTATTGTTTTCTTTAAGTATGATTTTTTTTGCTACTTTAATTATTCAAAACTATCATTTATCAACTCTTAGCGGCTAACCATTTGTAACTTGCATATTTGACTTATGGGCAATTTATCATCTTTTATTTTTAAATTACTAGTAAATTTTCTGGCTCTTTCAGAATAAAGGAGATCTAGCAAATCTTATTGACTTTATTTAGTTATGAGTTTTGTGCACGTTAGCATGTGTGTATGTGTGCATGAGTGTGTATATTTCAGCTTTTGCAATGATCTAGATCCAATGTCCTGGTTTAAAGTCTACCACTGAATTGGTAGATTTGTTATTTTTATTTTAAAAAGCATTAAAATGCATCTAAATATTATCTTTAAAGACTTTTAGTTTTCTTTTATAATCCCAAGATTTTCTTACAAATATACATGCTCCTTGTCATTCAGATAATGCATAGTAATCTTCTCCTTTATAATATTTTTGTGCATGTGGTGCTGGGGATCAAACCCAAGGCTTCCCTCATGCTAAACATGCACTTTACCACTGAGCTGCATCCAAGCTCCTCTATGATATTATTTGTAGAAGAGCTGCATTTAAATGAAATACGTAGTATACATTTTCACTTAGGCACATTCAGAAACATTTCCTAAACATGGGACTTACTTTTGTCTTTCTGCAATAGAAATGACCCTAGTCTGAGACTCTGTATATTAATTATGTGACACTCATGCATTAAACCATGCCCCCTCAAAATAAAAACCTCAAAACAAAACAACTGTAACTGCCCTTAAAGAGGAAAAGCATTCCACACCATGTTTCTTCATTCTGATCCCTTTGTCCTGCTCCCAGGGCTGCATCTAGAAGTCTTCATTTTGATTAACAGCCTTTCTCAGGAAGTGGGAGGCAGAGACTAAGAAGCTAAACTCTCTTTGAAGTGTGTGCTAAATGATTCACAACAGTGTGAATGAATCAATTTCTGCAAGCATTCCCAACCTTTTAAATATGTAGTCTGCCAAATCTTTGTTGGATTACATTCAATTAAAAAAAAAAATAAAAAGCACCTTTCTCCACTACACCTCTCCAGACAACCCACGAGTATACAAGCCATTTCTAGCTCAGCTTCATTATGCTTGCCCCAGAGATAGTGTTTTGGGAGAAACACTGAATATTAATTTGTCTTTGCATTTAAATACATTACAGTCTGCCTCATTCATTGTCATCATTGCCATTACTATTAGACTTTATTTTAGTGGTCCCAATTGTTTATATTAAGAAACTGCCAGAAATAAGTGGAATTGAGTTTTAGCTTACCCTTTTTGATGCACCATTATGAATCTATGAAGAGGGATTACCTCATCCCAAATGGAAGTGAAAATACTTTTATTGTGAATATTTCTTCATTGCTTTGAGGCAAAATAAGTTAGTAACAAATTTGATTACATTTAGCTAATTGTGCACTTAGGCAAAGGTTATTCAATTTTTAAATACATCCCTGTAAATGATGAGAGTCCATTCTCAGAGCGGGTCTGAGAACCAAGACTGATCTCCAAATGGTATTATGATCTCACATAAGGATAGTATCAATTCAGGGAAGTTGGTGGCTATATTTCAAGGACAGTAACAACACTCAGGATACATTTTATTCTGATGACATGGTGATTTTCTCGCCAGTACATTTCAAAATGCACACCGTTGTTATTGAAGGAATTTGGCATTTGCTTGTACCCAATTTAGGAACAGTTAAGCTCATGTTGCATAAAACTACCCATTTTCAAGCTCAAATTCATTATCTCCATTCTCCTTTTCCTATCAAACACACACAATTTCCCTTTTTAGATTTTATGTCTTCTTTAGTACCATCACTGTAATCCAGACATCTAAACAGTAAAAGAGGGATAGGGAAAGGGAGGATACGGACCACCTGCAGAGGTAGTTCAAAGCTGGTGTGCCTTCCTTAGAAGTCTTTCAAGGTCTGTTCCTTCAGCAGACCCCTGCATCAGGGTTAGCACAGTGCTTGCTAAACCCTGGGACTCCTGGTCTGCCCTTAGGTCTGAATCCAAGATGCTAGAAGTGGGACCCAGGAATCTATCACCAGGCTCACCAGCTTAAACTTTCTCGAATTTGACAACACTACTGTAGAGTTCAATGTTCTTTTTAGCCATTTTTATTCATTTTTATGAATGATCCATCCTATTGTACAAGCAGGGTATACATTTAGAGCATGAATTTCTCACCAAACTATACAGTAGGAAGATAAGATCGGCTACCAGGTAGTTATTAATTTAGGAAAAGAAGGAGAAAGATTGGATATTAGATGCCCCCCCCAAATTTATTTTTTTCTAGGTGGGTTCTTGTTGTATTGCACAGGCTGGTCTCAAACTCCTGGACTCAAACTCCTTGCTCAGCCTCCTAAGCAGCTGGGACCACAGGGGCACTGCCACATCCAGGGTAGATGCAAATTGTTTTCAAGAAATTTCTCAAGAAAACTAATGTAATCTCATTAATAGAAAAAAGAAAACAAGCCATATTAGTCTATGAAGATTTGTGGTTTGGGTACTATATTCTTATATTTTATTATAAATTTAATTCTCTCCTCTTTTTTTCTGTCCCATGTTATAGAACTGTTCAGAGGTATCAGAATTTATAGCCTGAAAGTTCACTTGATAAATTTTTTTTTTCTTTTTGTGGCAACCATTCCCTTAGGGAAAAGCAGGCATTTTTGAGAAAAGAATCAGGAAATCTGACCTAGGTGCAAGTGACATTTAGTGTCCCTAAATGGTATGACAAGGAGTACCAATGTGTTATATGAGAATTCAAGACACTGTAGCATTGTGTTGGGGTGAAAGAACTCTGATTATTCTGCTTGAGAGAGACACTTATTTGTTTTTTTTTTAATTCCCAGTATTTCAAAATATTATTATTCTTAGTCATTTCACAGTCTATATACATACAGAAGTAAATTTAGGGTTTGCTTTGTTTAGGCATAGCAGGGATATCTCCCAATGCTAAGAAATGGATGTTAATGATTTTCTAAGCTGTGATGTTCAAAGCGGGTTTGGATAGCAAAAAACAGGGTGTCTGGTGGTTACTGTGTGTGTTCTTTCCACATCCACCTGAAGTGGAAGCTTCATTTTATCTCCTGTATACTCTAGAGTGGTTGAAGTACAAGCTACCCCTCCCATTGGAATGCTGTATAGATTTCATTCTTTGCACAATTAACACCCAGAAGACCAGAAAAGCACAATTCCATATAGATGGGCTTCCTGTGTGGCCTGGTTGCTTCTCCTGTGCACTGATTGTTTTCTGGGTAAGTCAGGTAAAGCTTTTGTCACATGTTAACATCGTGGCCCATCCTTCCCCTAGGGGACAGGGAAACACCAAATGCTTCCTCCCAAGTGGTTTCCCTAAGACAAGGATGCGCTGAAGAGGCCAGAGAAAGTGAGGAATCACGGTAGGGCATGTGGTCTCAGCTAGAGTCTAGCTGCTACTTTCCACACAAATTTGATCTCCCTCATGCCAGTGGAGATAGGTTTTGTTGTCCCATTCCTCCCAGACCAGGTAGTCTTCCTGTGGTTATGGAGGGGAGAGTTGTAGTCCCCTGGGGACAGGTTGGGGACAGTCCTGCAGAAAAGGGGACAACTGGGAGGAACTTCACCAGCCAGCTCTCCTAGCAGCTGGGGTATGGCTGTATCCAGGTAAAGAAGTCTGGGTAGAGTGGCAGACATCCCTGTCAGCCTTTTGTTTCTGGCTTTTCAATCCATGCTTCACACTGCAGTCATTAGGCCACCATTCTGTTCAGAAACTGTCCATGACCCCTTACTGACTGAAGAACACAATCTCAGTTATCCATTGCTCCTGTCTTTATTTCCCATCCTTCTCTCTGTGCTCTTGATGCTCTGCTCTCCCTGGGTAATCAATGTGCCTTGGGCATGCGCATCTTGCAGGAACCCCTGCCCCTGCCTCTCTACCTGACTGACTTCCTGGTCATTCCTTCCTTCCTCTAAAATACTTCCTTCTTCATGCCTTTGAGTTCATCAGTAAGATTGTGTCCCCATGCTGATACATTCACATGTGAATAAATTATTTGAATAAATTATTTAACCTCTTAAATTCTCGATCTCTTTCTCTATGGAAGGAGCTGTTAAGCTGATAAATTCAAAAGCGAGTTGCATTGTCTTAAAGCTATAGAAAATCCTCCCCCACATACCCACTTATGAAGGGGCTGCTTACAGAGACCTGTGCTCCTTTATTCTGTGAACCTTCTCGCCTTTATGGTGTTGGGGTTTGGCATATATCATAACTGCCCTTGAATTTTGAGGCATTGTTACCTTTGGGCCTACCACCTTCTTAATTACACCCTAAGCTTTCTGAAGGCAGCCACCATTGCTTAACCAGCCTGCATCATGGCTAATAGGTCTTCCATGGAACTTGGAAAGCTAACATTCCTTTTTAAAAATAACAAAGCACATGGCAAATCTGGACTGTAAAAGTATGTTAAGAAGGTAAGTTGGAAGTTTGTATGATTACAGTTAAAAAATCCACCTAAGTTTAGACTCACAGTTAAAACAGAAATTTGGAAGTTGATGGTGATCTATAATGAAGACTGACCCAAAGCTCTCTGGGAAAGGGAGCTCTATTAAAGTGAAGGACCTCTAATCCAAATCTATGTAGGCAACGAATGATTCTAGTTATACTAGCCAAGAGGTTGAGGTTCCAAAAAAGTTATGCTCCAATTAATTATTTGCACTTTTTTGCATTTATCAAGTAAGAACCAAATAAAATATACTTTAAAAATATTTTTATTTTCCTTAAACATTTGGATTTTGTATTTTGTCCTTTTTCAAGACTGGAGTATTTAGTTAGGATATCTGATTGGAACTATATGTCAAAATTCTCAGAATCAGTAGGTTCATGACAAAAGGCAGTGCTATTGGGAGTTACTTATTATGTTCCTGGTTGATCGAGTTTATTTTTTAAGTATATCCCATCATGCCCTAAGGGTATTTATAGATCAAACTTCTTAGCAAGTCTGGCTTTCATGATTTCACTCTATGTGCTAGGCTTCTACAAGTGGCTATTGAACACCAGCCAGGATGATTCACTTTTTATCATGAGATGGAAAACTCCTTTTACTATGGTTTTATCTTGAGGTATCTGTTTTCTGCTACTGGTTAAATACCAGTGACATATAAGGTGGTAAGGATGCTTTGAATGCTTCAAGATGAATAGTTCAGGACTTTTAAAAAATCTGAAACTCTGGATTGTAATGAAAAAAATTCAAGTGGACCATTTCACAATAAACTGACCTTACTTATTTTTTCTACCACCTCTAACCCTAGATACAGAGATGGGCCGGGAAAAAAAATTGTGAAAGACCTAGAGGAAGGCCTAATTAGCCTCACGATTTCTACTATAGTTAGCATTTATCTCCTTTTAAAATAACTGATGGTTTATGTGTGTCTCAGCTAAAACTTAGGAGATAAGAAAAGATAGGATATTTGGAATGTCATATACAGGGAAGCATTGCTGTCAGACATATTATTGAAGCTGGAAAAAATGAAATTGAAACAAAGAACACCTGCTACTTTAACTCATTAAAAAAAAACCCATAATGTTCTTTACTTGCTGACTGGAAATATTGTATTTTCAGAGAAGAGAAAGTGCTAATCTAAATGGGAGAAAATGTAATGATTCACTATGCAGCGATAGGAAATAAAAAATATTTTAAATTGGATATTTTAGTTTGCAGAGGGGAAGGTGCTTTGTATAAAAATGGTTTTGCTCATCAGTTGGTGAGTATTTCTCTCAAATTTGCAGCAAAGAGTAAATCGGCTTGTCACTAAAAATTTTTTTTTATTGACATCTTTAGCTTGTCTTCATGCCAGTAATTAAATTGCTAATTATGTGTTTCTGTTACTGTGGTCATGCTTTTATTACATAATTGCTTCAAGTTTAGCTCAAATCACTAACAATATTTATTTAACCTTTTTGTGCATTAGATAAATTTTAATATATAAAAGCTTTGGAATGAGTTCGTTGACTCTGTTTTGATTAGCAAAATCAAAGGAATTCTAACCTTCCTTATAGTTACATGGGTTGTTGCTCATGTTTTCAATGAGATTACTGATAATTATTAATTTGAGCAATAAGTAACCACTGAAAGACCAGTTGAAACAGAAGGGAAAAATACAAAGGAAACCTTTCAAAAACCTCAGTATCCATTCCAGAAAAATTAAATGATCTTGGTTGAGGTAATTTGAAATATGAAATTAACAATGTGAGTCTTAATATATGTCCATATTTAAAAAATATATTTGATTAAGTTGTGGATAATTCAGTTACCAAGCTTCCCCCTCCCCTTTGAATGTCGGCATAATTTTTGTCACTGTTTCAATATATTCATGATTTTTTCTCATTTGTTTATTTTATGCAAACCATAAGAGACGTTTTTCTCAGCGACGATTGCCTCTTTATTTTATTTTGAAATATTTGTATATTTATTTCATTAAATGAGATAATGCTTTTTCTTATTAACATAATTTCCAGTACATTAAACATATTTCTCCACAGACAGAAGAGAGGAATCAAATTAAATGACAGCTAAATCACTTGCAGCAATTTCAACTGTTAAAAGAAATAAGTGTCTCTGTTTTCTTTGTGATCACAAGATGTGCTGTAAAGGGAAATGAAATACTAAAGAAAGAAGGGAAAACATAAAGAAATAATGACTGACTTATTGCAGTAATACCATTGAGAGAAGAAAAATTCACTACAAATAAAAGGAAAATAATATAGTGGGTTTGAAAGTTACCAAAATTCATTTCTTATTGATGAGTTCAGTGGAAGCCTAATACTAAGTAAACTGATGAAAAAAAATCAATGCAATAAACTATGAATGATGAAAGTTGAAATAAATACTTTGCGTATGAAGGACCATTATTCTAAATGTCTTTAATTTTTTAATAATTCATGCCTTTATGTTTATAAAAAAAGGAGGAATTATTGCTTGGTGGACTCAAAATGCATGTAAAAAGCATCTGCTAGAATCCCACATTTAGTAATAAGTCCAAATGATATTGGCGACCTTCTGATTTTTAGTATCATGTCCTGACTTTGACATAAGTGCATCAGGGGGAGGTGAGCTTAACTTCAGATATGCTGTTTGCAAAGGATGCTGGTACATTAATAAAGCACACCTATTCTCTGGGGGATAAACTGATTTCCAATTTTTTTGGACCATGTAAAAAGAAAAATTTGGAATATGTATGGTATGTATTTGTGTATATAGTATGCTTGTGACTATTTTGGGGGACCATGAGGGACTGTGATGACACTTCTTGGTAAAATCAACACTGCCATACACATGCACTTGCTCACGTGTGTGTGTATATGCATGCACACTTATTATTTTTTTTACAGTGGTCAGGTTGTTAATATGTTTATATCAGATCATATAGGTTACCTAAGTCTGAATATGTGCAGGTGGACTTATCTACTTATTTTCTCTCTCCATATATCATTAAAAAATATAGTTTTAAAATTAAAACTAGTTAATTTTATCAACTCAATCAGCAGTCAATTCAGTGGGGTGGGGGAATCATTCCAGCCATTTTTACTGAATTGACTTGACTGAATTAACCTTCCAATACAGCGGTTCTCAAACACTTCTCATCTCAAACACCATCTTTTTCTTCCCCTTTTCCCCAGTCCATCTGTACCCTCAGCCTTCTCTCTCTTTCCCTTTGGTCTGCTCCTAGGTGTTTCTAAACTTTTGACTTTCTTACTTCTTTGACCAACACCTAAGAAAGCTTTCCACTAGCCCTTCTCTGTCCAGTCACCCTCCTCTGACCCTTCCACCACACACCCTTGCCCCACTGGGAAGAAACATTCTAAAGCTAATTTTTTTTGTTGTTGTTTTTGAATTACAGACTCTGGAGACTATTACCTTGATGAAAACATCTGACTGATGCTCTAGAGTGGGCTGTGTAAGGTAATAATTGTGAATTTTTTTTCCCCACTTCTAGAAAGCTTTTCTTCCTAAAGGCTTACCAGGTCCCCACTGGGAATAAACTTTTGGACCATCTCTCAGATTGTTTTCTCTACTGTGCAAGGGTAAATGGGAGCCACAAGGCAAGCAGGTTTCTGGAAAATGGGGAGGACTGGATTTGGGGGTCAATGATAATTTTCAGGAATCCTTTTGTATGCCCACTTTGGAAAGACTTCTCTTAATCTTTCATTCAGGATGCAGGGGATAAAGCACAAGTACAGGCCACGTGTAAGAGATTTTGAATTATGCATTAGGCTGATAATGCACCAGAATGCAAGCTTGAGTCAGTAAATAACTAGACTGTTGGAGGAGGGTGTTCACCTTACCAGAGCAGGGGGTACCACTCGGGGAGAGAGCCAGAAGAAGGCTAGGGGAAGGGTGAAAGGGGGTTGCAGCCTTTTGGCTTGCTCTGATGAAAAAGCAGGAAGAGTAAGTTAATATTGAAACTATTGTCTAGTGCCTATTTGCTTTTAAATTGATTTAGCCATGGTAACAAGACTATCTCCCCTGCCCTGTCTGTGCAAGTTTGCACTTGTGGTGGAGTTAGCCCTTCTGTGGAGCCTTATGTAAAGAAATTCTGTCCAGGAGAGAAATTGCTTTGAATCTTTTGATGTGGTCCACAAAGGGACTCTTTTAAAGGCAAGATTTCTTTTTTTTAAATGATGAAATTTGGCAACATTTGTAAGAGGACATTTATGATTTTGTTTCACCAGATATGCTTTCCTAATTAATATGTAGTAGAGAAGCAGTAGAATATAAGCAAGTGGAAGAAGCAGAAGAATTAAAAGAATGCTATAAATGATCTTCCAGCCACATGATACAGTACTACCCAGTGCTGATGAGAACTGATTCTTTAATCTTTGCATTGCTTCTTCCGATTTAGTAAAAAGCATCAATGAATGTGACCATCTTCCATGAGTAATGAACAGTGTATGAGCGCACATATGTGCCCACACATATACATGATATTAAAAAACATTTAGTTGTATCTCCCAAGGAAATGCAAAATGTCTGGGAGTGAGGACCCTAGATAGTGGACAGCTGAACATTTGCCTACTTTTCTTTTCCCCCAAAAGAAATTCCATGAGTATTTCATTGCTTTTCTAATTTTAGACAGAACTTTCAGCCTCTGGTTGGGAATTCGTTTTGCATAGCCTCTGAAGCAGCGAAGAAAGGCATTGGCGAGGCCAGTTCTATGTGCACACATGCATGCACACACCAACAGATTAAAAGTGGATCTGGAAAAACACCCTTCTCCTCAGAGAGTCATATCAAGCAGTGTTTAAATTAAATAATTTGCAGAGTGGAGGGAATAAAGCTTTTGTAGCAGTATCTGGAGGTTATCTTCCCTTGGGAAATTCCTGCCATTTAGTACAATCTGGTGCATGCCAATGAGACACATGCCTACATACACACATTAGTAGATAGATTTTATTTTACATCTAAATTGAATTTATTTCTTTGGGTTACCTGTCATTTTGTGTTCATGTAGAGGAGAAAAAAGAGGCAAACTTCTCAGGAAAGGTTGAGGTCATTAAGATCCAAACAAAACCAAGGAAAGGTAGTGATCAGGCATGAGAGAAGGCTGGCTTCTGGCATGCAGCTGGTTATCCCATAGCTCCTCCAGGGTCATGGCTGAGAATGGGAGAATGTGCAAGCTCAGGCCAATGTTTGATTTTGCTCCCAGTCCATTGACTGATGGTGACGGAGAAGCCTTGCTCTGATGAGGTAATGTGAGTAGGTAAACCACATGTAGCTGGAATTGGTTGATTTCTTGCTACTTGTTCTGCACAAGCAATATCAATTCTGCTTGGGATATTAAGGAGAGGTTTTCCAGTGAACCTCTTGTTTCATTGTTATGAACTCCCTCCTAAATAGCCCAGGTCTCCTTGGTCTGATCAGCTCACCTGTGCCCTGGTAGAGAGAACAGGGACAGCACAGTAAGGGTAATGAATTAAATGTTAACTAGGAGAGAGGATGGCTGGGGCAGGGGTGGGGAGGGAGGAAGAAGATATCTACTGATGTGCAAAGAATTTTAAAAGGTCCTGGTTTTGAAAATTGGCAAGACTCAAGTGAAAATAGTTATTTTCCTGAAAATTGTTTTTGGACCCCATAGACTTCCACTTTTATCCCTTACTTTAAAATATTCTCACAGATTATTAGCAGACAGTATAGAAGTTCTGAGTTGGAATGAAACTCACAGTGAATCCCACATTTTGGTCTGATGTTTTAAATGACCTATCTCCAACTCCGATTATAGTCAGAAGTACTAGAGTTTAGGACTTAAGCGGATGAATTTTGTGGGGGGGCATGTAATTCAGCCCATGGCAAATGAACTTCAAAATGTTTGGTGGAATGAGAAGTTTTTTCACACATTTTTTTCTTGACTTATTTAGACATTTAGTCCCTCAACCTTCATTCTCTGCTACCTTTCCATTATTAAGTGAACATTTTATTACAATTATTATAGGGAGTTGGGTTTTATTATCTTAAGAAGTAGGATTTAGGGAGATAAAAGCTTATTTAAGAAAACAAATAAGTCTTACCTGAGTATTTTTTTCGAAAGGAAATCATCCCCCCACACTTGGTACAGTTTTATCATGGGGGTTGAAAGAACTGGTTTGCATCAGCTCCACCACATTCAAACTGACCATGGGCAAATGACTCAGCCACACTGTGCCTCTGCCTCTGCAGATTGCAGATGACAGGCAGAACATCACCCAGTGGAGGATTAATTGAGATCATACCTGTCAAACTTTTTAAATGGTGCCTGGTTCATAATAAATGCTCAGTAAATATTATTTATCTAATATCCATAATAACCACAGACACTCACGGAATGCTACACTGTGTCCTGGTGCCAGGACAAAATACAATGCTGAATTTTATTTGTTAACAGACTTATTTCCTACTTTCTGAGGTGGAGTTAGGAGCAGGTTCCTTCTTTTTTTTAAGTGGACCTTGATAGAGACTTGGTCTCACAATGTGAATAAACCACATGTAGATTTTAATGTCCTATTCTGTCTTCCTTCACCCATAAATCCATTCTCAAAAAACAGAGGAAAGAATTTCAGGGGACAGTGAAGAAGAGGGGCTGGGCTCTTCTGATAGATAGACTGTGGTCCCCGGGGAACCTAGGGTTTTCTTCTGTGATGACTTTTGCCCTGTGTACAGACCTAGTTTGTGTCCTGTGGTCTTGCAGAGGTACCGATCTCTGGACCCTCCCTCTGTCCACTGGGGATAGAGTTTCAGCCTCCTAGTCTGAGAGACCCCACCTCAGGGGCTACTGGACATTCAGGGCTGGGCTGTCAGTCCAGGGTTACCCACAAAGCCTGTGAAAATGTATAAAGAAACAAAGACAAACACAGTGTTTGATTAGGCACAGTGTTGCCAGCACCCCTCAGTCTGCAGTCTGTACAAGTAATCACCCTGCATCAGCCAACACATTATTCTCATCGCTCAAGGCTCAACTGCTTTAGAAATAGGCTAGTGAGCATGGCACAGTGGGTGCATGCCTATATCCTAGTGACTCAGGAGCTGAGACAGTAGGATGGCAAGTTCAAAGCCAGCCTCAGCAAAAGCAAGGCGCTAAGCAACTCAATGAAACCCTGTCTCTAATAACATAGAAAGTAGGGCTAGGGTGCGGCCTGAGTTCAATCTCTGGTACCAAAAAAAAGAAATAGACTAATGATCAAGAAAACAAAAGTGTCATTTTAAAATGGCATTGTCATATGGAACTTTTAGCCTCATAAAATCCTGTGAACATGTACACCAAGATCTTGCTCTTTAATTTTTAAAAAAGTTGAATTAGAAATACACTTTGAATTGAATATAAAAACAAGGTACTTGAGCTATTAAAATAATAGTACTAACAGCTGATGTTTATTGAGCATTTTCTCCATGGAACACACCATGGTAGGCTCTTTGTAGTTCTCATCTCATTTAATCCCCTCCCTAAGTCTGAGACAGTCACATCATCTCAAGGTTGGGGATGAACAGTGAAGAAAAAGGATTTCCAGGATTCAAGCCAAGGTATTTGGGCTACCTTGCAGTTTGTGGCAGTGATTGCAATGTTTGAATGGCAATATGAATCACCTAAATCAATTAAAAAAACCGATATGTTTTTATACTGTTTGTTCCAGAGATATTCAAAATCTAAACTTTAAAAACCATAAAATGGTGAAAATATAACAGAGGAGATAACTTGTTTTTGCAATTGTCAGTTTGGAAAGACCATTTTAAGGAGGTAAAGACTTGCAGGGCAGCTACACTGTATACAAAGTTAAAAACAAAGTAGAGAGCCTTCAGAAAATAGTAGGAAATAGATAAATCTTATAACAGAAAAATATAAGGGTATGATTGGGTAATTAATGGCCAATAGACATGAAATAAAACTAAAAATGAAAATTTAAAGTGTCCCATTTTTTACACATTTGGTTGGCAAACTTTAAATTATGAAAAATAACTAGGCTTGGTGGCACACACCTGTAGTCCTAGAAACTTGGGAGGCTGAAGCAGGAGGATTCCAAGTTCAAAGACAACTTCTGGCACTTAGCAAGACCCTGAGCAACTTAAAATGAAAAAATGAAAAAATGAAAAGGACTGGGGATATGGTTCAGTGTTTAAGAGCTACTAGGCTCAATCTCTGGTGCAAAATTATGAACAATATTTAGCTTTGATAAGTTGTGTAGAAATGGTCCTTGTACTTTTGTAGGTGAGAATAGAAAATGACACAGCCTTTTGAAAGGGCATATTTTCAGTGTCTTCTAAAATTTTACATGAATAGAGCTTTGATACAGAAGTTCCATTTCTAGACCTCTATATTACAAAATCATTTGCATGTAACTGGAGATAAAGTATAAGAATGTCCATAAAATACTGATTTTTTTATTTTTGTAATAGTAAAAGCAAGAAAAAGACTAAAATAACTTGATTATTTATAGTATGAAATACTATGTAGTCATTAAAAATAATAAGAAAAATAGTTTTAGATGGATCTAGGTATCAAACAGTATTGAATGAAGTGAAAAAGTGGAACAAAAAACTCATGACCAACTGTGTGTAGTCTAATTTTGATATGCAAAACATACAAATTAATTAAAAATAAACACATAGAGAAACTAAAAGTATATATCTACATTAAAAAGTCATTAGCTCTATGAGGGACCGCTATTGCTAATATGTAGGTCAAGAGCATTTCTTTCATATTTTTACTTGTATTGATATGTAGTGTGTTGTTTTTTAGTCTTAGGTATATATTAAGTTTTTATTGAAAAATTTTTATTTGACCCCCCCAAAGTTACTAAAAATATTATTGACTTGAGAAATTTTGCACAAACAGATGGATCACAGATGGTGGTTTATAGGTGATAGATTTTCTTTTAGCTTTTTCATATTTTACTTGCCAAGTATTCTATAGTGAGTGCCCATTGCTCCACTCAGATGTTTTGAATAAAAATCTCAAGGATTGGGACCCAGGGTTCTGCTGTGTAGAATGTTCCTGAGGTAGTCTGGCAGTTAGCTGGCTTTCAGATCTGCAAAGCAGGCACAACTCCATAGGGTTCGAAGCAACATGGACCTTTGCATTTGAATGTGCTTAGAAAAAGGGATTTCAGTTAGACTGTGCTTGAGGTTGAATTTTTTTTATATTCTTTTTAAGTATCTTTATTTTGTTTATTTTTTATGTGGTGCTAAGAACTGAACCCAGTGCCTCACACATCCTAGGCAAGCGCTCTACCACAGAACCACAACCCCAGCCCTTGAAGGTGAATTTTAGAGAACACAATTGTTTCCTTTTTACTGTATGAATACTGATTCAATGTTCCTTTTTGGTTTCCAGATTCTCTGTCTACTGTGGCGATGCTATTTCTCTGTAAGTTTTCCACACTTGTGGGATCTCCTATACCTCATGCTGCTATTTATATTCACTGTGTCTAGTTGATGCCTTAATCCCCAACTCCATGCATTTAATTATTTACAGAATAATCAGTGGGGTGGTGCTAGGAAACTCAAAACTGATTCTCCACCTCTCTTTTCACCTCTCCTTATTTTCTTTTTGTTAGGAACATGCCACAGAGTTTTCAGGTTATGAGCTCTTATTATTACTTTTCATATATGGGTACCTTCTTTTTCTATATCTATCAGTGGAAAGGAAGGGCCAGATGTGTATGTTTTTAAAAAGAACCTTGAATTAATCTGCATAACTTTGAACAATCATGTCTGCTTGCTTCATGTCTTTCTGACACGCCAGTATGCACACCAAATGTTTGTCCACTTAACAATGAAACAGTTATTTTTGCATTTCCAGATCTATTGATATTTGCTTGGAATACAGTTTCCTCTTGTAAGAACTGTGGAATGAAATTCATTGCTATTGTCTGCTCAATAGTTATTTGTTACCCTGTTTTGCCTTCTGCCCTTTGCATATTTTGTTTTGAGGTCAGACTGGGAGTGAAATGTTATATCCTCTGCTGGCTACTAAAGCTATACTCTTCAGAGAAAACTATAATATACCATATTATATATGTATATGTTTGTGGTTTGTTTGTATCTTGAGGGTCTTCATGACATTCACATTTTGGAAGCTCAAGCTGGAGTTCCTAACCCTTGGATTATAACATATACTCCTGGTTCAGTTTCTCTTGCTTCAAAAGTAACTACAAGAATGAGAATTGTTATAAAGTGAGAAAAAGCCCTTTAATAATTAGGATTCATCTACAACTAGAGCATTTTATTAATTACACATTGTAATCACATGGATAGTCACAAAACCAATCGTGCAAGTCTGTATTTAGAGATTTGTAGACAGAAGACTTAACGTAAACATAGAAATGTTAAACCTACTCAACTGTGACCTGCAAAGAAGATAACAAGAAGGATTCTGTTCTCTGTATGATTTGTGAACAATGCTAAGTAAATATTCATCATTAATATATAATAACTGTTGCTTTTGGCAGTTCACTTTTCATTTAATTTGATAATGTGTCCAGTAAATGAAGTGGTACAGGCTACAGTGTTTTACCAACACAATTGCATATTTTCAATCATTGTTAAATGAAGGCAGCTCAAGGCAAAGCTTTAACCCCCACTAGTTTTGTGTGTGATAAAAAGAGAAGGCGCTATCAATCTTTATTGTCTGTCTCGCTTACTGTAATTGCATTCAATAGTCCACTGATTCTGTTGTCTGTGCTAATGTCAGGAACAGAGGAGAGCCAGATGCTCAGACTTGATCATATGCATCCAGTGGCCACTTTGATAAGTTGGCAGCAAGTCACTGGGTTTGATGATAAATTGTTAACGCTATAGATTATGAACAGCTGAACACTGCAAGTGTACATGGAGGAAACTTCTTACCTTGTTTTAAATCTGGCATCATGATGCTAGCTAAAGGGCATGTCATGTATTATTCAAATGCATCTTGCACTGGAAATGTGCCAATGACTCATTGTATCCCTATGAATACTAAAAGCAGCAACAACAACAAAAACCCACAGTGATTTGAACATGACATTAATGGTCCCAGGATTATGAAAAGCATTTTGAAATACTGTTTAATAGTTTTGATTATCTAATTCAACAAGAAGAAAGCTTCTGAGTTGTATTCACGTTTAATCCACATTAAATCATGCTCTTTCTGGTCATTTCTGTTAAATTAGTCGATAATGAGGATGTTTTCTAAAAACAAACTGGTTTTTCATTAGTTAAAACCCGTGGCTGCTTGCTTGTGAAGGGACATGAATTGGGGCTGGGGGCCAAGCCGTGTGTTGAAATTTTTGCCAAGATTTTGTTTCATATGGTTGCTGCTGCTTCTGAGAGAGATGTGATGTAGGCCATTCGTATGGAGTATATAATAGGTCTTATTTCTACTGAGCCCCTGTAACAGTCATAGAAGTTCAGAGTTGTGGTTTTTAAGTTACTGGACATCTATTAAAGTTGCTTTAAGAAGCAGAGATCACCATGAACTGTATAGCAATCTTGTTTTAGAGCATGCTGAGCAGTCGACCCCATTTTCAATGGCAAATTCCAAGTGCAATCCATTGAAGACCATTTCCTTATCCCTAGAGAACTTAGTCTTGAAGTTTTTGATCATTACATAGTTAGGTTTGGCTGAAATGAACACATATAAGAAATAATATTGCACTTATGGATTGAGACAAAAAAAATTCTCTTACTTAACTGGATTTTTTTTGTTGTTTATTAGATAATCAAAACTGTGTAATCCATTGTATATTACTTTTAGCCTGTGCTACTGGAGGCCTCAAAACACAACCACAGTCACTTCTGTAGCTGAGTTTTCCACTATGATTTTTTCTTTTCCCAATTCTCCTTTATTTTTTTCTTGTTCCTTGATCTTGCTTTTCTCATCTCTTATTGGTAGGATGGATACATAAGGGACTGGTTAGTAGAGAAAAGAAGGCGGGGAAAACCTTGCATGAAGTATTAAGGGTGAAGCCCTGAAAGGTTTAGCTGTGTCACCAGGATAAAGACTATAGTCTGACCTGTGTGAGACTCTTACTAACATTGGGAAAATCATGTACATTGCAATGAGGATCATTTCCTTATTTTTTAAGAAAGAGTGGGTATGATAAAATTTTTGAACTCATAAAGACTTAGGTAAGGATTAAATGAATTAATATAAAATAAACTTTTAATAAAGTTGACAGCTACAATGTTGAAAACTTTTGATGCGAGTTCTGGAATGTAAAGGTAGTATAACTCATGACCCAAATGTTAGAGTTTACTTCCGAAAGCATCTGAAATTAAACCTAACTCCTAAAATAATCTCACCATGATTCGGTACATCACAACCTAAATCCTACTTTAAGCACACTGATGATGTCAGAGAATCGTTGTTTCCTATTTGATTATTTGAGGTGAACTCTTTACTTCTTTGCAAAAGGTTTTTAATTTTACAAAGTTCATCATTTTAGCATTCTTTGAGGTAGGGGACTTTTCTGTAAGAATGAATCATTGAAATTTAAATGAATGCAAGATTTGCAAGAGTGCATTGTTGGCCTAAAGTAAGATTAAGACTCTGATCATTCAACACATGAAAGAGTTCAGCCCAGATGGGCAGGCCCTCCTTCTGGATTTGTGATATTATTGCTAATCTTTTGCTTATTGTTCCATGCCTGTTTCTGTTAGACTCTGGGGCTTCTCCTTTCTAAATCAGTCCCTGATCAGTTTCTACCTTACAGTGCCCAAGGCTTGGCTTGGGGTTCCTTAGACTTGCTCACTTACCCACTTTCCTTCCCCTCCCAAGGGTTTAAGTGCCATCTGTAAGTAGACTTGTAGTTGCCAAACTTCTATCTCCAAAGGGACCCTCTCCTGAAACTTCAGATTCCCACATCCACCTGCCTATTTGACATCTCACCTTAGATGCATAATAAGCATCTGAAACTTAACTTGCTTCTGAACCCTGCTTTCCTTCCCCACTCATCCATATTTCAGAATTTTGCCACCACCTAAACTTGCTCTCACCAAAAACTTGGCTATCATCCTTGATTCTTCTCTTTCTTCATCCACCGCATGCATCCATTGGAAAGTCCTGCTGAGTCTCTCTCTTGAATGTGTCTCTGCCTGCTGCTTTCCCCATCATAGCCCCTGTACTTAAGCCACCTGCCACTCTTGCTTGCGGCACTGCAATAGCCTCCTGGTCTCTGCTTCTCCTCTTCTTTTGCTTAAAACCCATGCCCCATACAATACCAAAAGGAATATTTAAAAAAAAACACAAATGGCTTCCATCATACTCAGGATAAACACCAAAGTTTTCATCATGACCTATGAGGTCTTGATTTTCCAAAAATCATCTCTTAGGTACCCTTCCTGTTGTATTTCAGACACACTCACATTGCTCTCACCTGGGGTTTTGTGTAGATACTTCGACTACTCCGAACCCTCCTTCCCTACATTTTTAGGACTGGCTGCTTCTTGTCCTCTAGGTCTCTGTTTACATGCCATCTCACATAGGTTTTCCTGTGTCCCTCACCTAGGTTTCTCCTATCCCTGAACTTTTCAAAGAAAATAATCACTGTCTGATTACCTTCTTCTTTATTTTGTTTATTTTCAGCATTCCACTATTAACCTGTGAGCTTCCTGAGGACAGAAGCATTCTTATGAGCACTGTGAGCACTGTGTTCTGCACATTGGCTGAGACTAGACTAGACCAGGATCATGTTCACTAGATGAACATGGCCACTGCCACCACTGCTGTGTCATTTCACACCAGGTGCTTTGCTCTGCATGGCTCAGTTTTCCCGTGTGAGAGCGGAGATTATATTAGAGTCTGCCCATGCTGTGGGGATAAAGGATATGAAACATGGCAGCATGTGTGATAAGTCTGGCACGCACAGACTGAGTGTTTTTCTCCTTGCTTAGAATTCTTCTATATAATGGATATTTGACAAAAAGATACAAAATATTTTCAAAACTTGATGGCTATTTTTAAATTTTATCTAATATTGATTTATGAAAAGATCTTCCAATGAATTCATTGTTCTCAGAACAGTAATTAAGTTATTAATAATGTTCAACCCCATGACCTATTGTTATGTTGTCATTTAAAAGTCTAATTTGACATATTAAATCTTGAGACACTAGTCCATATTTTTTTGCCAAATTAGCTCACGCTTTGTGAATGGTGAAATCACTTGGTGGTTTTCCTTAATATAATTTTGAAAGTTGATATCTACTTTCTTCGATAAGTACTGTGGTATTTGGGACTAGGAAAATAGGGTTGAGCAAAATGAAAAAAATTAAACTAATTTCTGACATTTTTGCATGTATTTGTACTTCTAGGCTTCTCTTTATATTGTAATGCATATTTTGATATTAGTTCTCTATGTTAGTATCAAAACCATAGAAGCAAAGGCTTGTGGAAGATGGTTGATCTGGAAAGTAATCCTAGGAAAATCACTAATATTGCTATTAGAGGGTTGGGGATATAGCTCAGTTGGTAGAGTGCCTGCCTCCCAAGCACAAGGCCCTGGGTTCTAATCCCCAGCACCGCAAAAAAAAAAAAAAAATTGCTATTAGAAGCTGCCTTCCTCCTTTAAATTGATTTTTTTTCAGTGTGTGCTGAGTGTATGTAAAGTACAATTAATTTTTAAAATTGTAGGCTAATTCCTTGATAAACTTATTTATTAGTTGTTTTTTTTTTAAGAACCTTTACAATTTTCTTAGGTATGTCATTATTTTGCCTGGATTAATATCATTTTACTTATTTATTTCCAGTTTTGGAGCTTTTGATTCCTTCTTGTCTTATTGCACCTCAGAAAATCTCAAGTAAAATCAAGTGCTGAGAGCAGAAGCTCTCACCTGATTCCCAGTCTTAGGGGAAAGTGTTCAGCTATACAAGCAAATATGCGAATGGAGAGTTTTCAGTTGATTCTGTCCATCAGATTGAGGGAGTCCTTCTCATTCTAGTTTTCTTTTTCTTTTTAAACCATGGATGAATTTGACATTTTGCCATTCTCCCCATTCCTCTTATCTGTTGGGAAGATCATATGGTTTTTCTTCTTCTGTCAATTTAACCCTTTTGTCCCATCATCCCAGATGTGGTACATGCATAAAAACTTAAACTGAGCAACAGATATAGCACTTATGGTAATTTTGGAATAGTGTGTTCACAGAATTGATAACTTGGGACTCAATGGGTTAATGTGGTTCATTGATGTGGTTCATTATTTTCAAATATGAAATCAACTTGGATGACATGATTCTACATTTAGAGGAGCTGAAAAATTCCACCAGAAAACTTCTAGAACACATAAATGAATTCCGTAAAGTAGCAGGATATAAAATCAATGCTCATAAATGTAATGCATTTTTATTCATAAGTGATGAATCCTTTGAAAGAGAAATTAGGAAAACTACCCCATTCACAATAGCCTCAAAAAATAATAAAATACTTGGGAATCAATCTAAAAAGAGGTGAAAGACCTCTACGATGAGAACTACAAAACACTAAAGAAAGAAATTTAAAAAATCCTTACAAGATGGAAAGATCTCCCATGTTCTTGGATAGGCAGAATTAATATTGCCAAAATGGCCATACTACCAAAAGTGAAATACAAATTCAATGCAATTCCAATTAAAATCCCAATGACGTACCTCATAGAAATAGAGAAAACAATCATGAAATTCGTTTGGGAGAATAAGGGACCCAGAATAACTAAATCAATCCTTAACAGTAAGAGTGAAGCAGGGGGTTTCACAATACCAGACCTTCAACTATACTACAGAGGAATAGTAACTAAAACGGCATGGTATTGGCACCAAAATAGACAGGTAGATCAATGGTACAGAATAGAGCACACAGAGACAAACCAACATAAAAACAGTTTTCTCATACTAGACAAAGGCGCCAAAAACATACAATGGAGAAAAGATAGCTTCTTCAACAAATGGTGCTGGGAAAACTGGAAATCCATATGCAGCAAAATGAACCTAAATCCTATTCTCTCAATCTTGCACAAAACTCAATTCAAAATGGATCAAGGACCTAGGAATTACACCAGAGACCTTGCACCTTAGTAAAAGAAAAAGTAGGTCCAAATCTTCATCATGTCGGCTTAGGATCAGACTTCCTTAACATGACTCCCAAAGCAGAGGAAATAAAAACACAAATCAATAATTGGGATAGATTCAAGCTACTTAATTATTATTATCTTTTAAATATATTGTTTGGATTTGATTTACTAATATTGTTATGGATATTTGTGTCCATATTCATAAGTAGTGTCAGTGAGTAGTTTTTGTTTTTGATTGATTAATTGATTGATTTTTCTTGGGAATAACCTTGCCAGATTTTGGGATTGGAGTTAGGTTGGCTCATAAAATATGTTGGGCAGTGAACTGCCTTCTTTTATTTCTATAAAGCACTTGTATGAGATAATTATAATTTCTTTTTTAGATCTTTGATAGTACTCACCAGTGAAAGCACTGGGTTTTGAATTTTCTTTGTGGAAAAATTTCAACAGTAAATTAACTTTAATTAGTTAATAAAGTATCTCTGCAGACTTTCTATTTCTTCTGTGTCACTTTTGGCAAATTGTGTTAATAAATAACACTCATTTCTTATAAATTTTTGTATTTATGAGCATAAATTTGTATATAAGGTTTTCTTAATGTCCTTTTATTATCTATAGGATCTGTAGTGATAGCCCTATTTTCATGTTCAACATTTTTAATTTAGATAATCTCAGTTTCTTGAAACAAGTTTTGATTCAAGTCATTCAATTTTACTAATCTTTTAAAAATAAAAATTTGTTCTTGTTATTTTTTTTTTATATTGCTTGTTTCCTAATTATTTTCTGCTTTTATTTTCTCTTTCTTCTTGGATTTAACTTTACTTCTTCCATCTTCTACATAGAAACTTAGATCACTGACTTTATAGCTTTTTGTCTTTTTCTAATAAATACATGTAAATCTACATATTTCACTTTAACTAATATCTTAGCTGCATCCCACAATTGTTGACTACTGAATAATCCTTAATAGAAGGTTGAATATTTTCTGATTTCTCTTTATAATTTCTTTTTTTACCCATCATTTAGATAAGTAGCTATTTAAATTTCAAATATTTGGGGATTTTCCAGCTACTTTATTCTTATTGATTCCAGATTAAAATTCCATTATTATTGGAAAAAACTATTATAAATAAATTTAATGCTTTGAAATTTATTTGGATTCATGTATGGTTGGTTGTGTACTTAAATGTGTATTCTATACTTGTGGGATGTACTATTCTATAAACAGCATAAAGATCAGCTGTGGAAGTATTCTATGTCTCTAATGAATTTTGTCTACTTCTGTCAGTTTTTTGAAAGAAGTATGTCAGCCTCTACAATTCAGACCCTCCATTTTTTTTATTCTTCTATTTCTGTCAGGGTTGGATTCTGGTCATTTGTAGCCCTGTTATTAGGTACATAGACATTTATGGTTGTTATGTCTTTCTGATAAATTGAGCCTTTGTCTATTTTAAAATGTTCCCTTTTATTTGTAGTAATACTTAGTGATTTGAAATCTAATTTGCCTGATATTATAGCAGCACCAACTTCCTTCTACTTACTCTCTGCCTAATAACTTTTTCATCCTTTTACTTTGAAACTTATATTTGGAGCATATCATTTGTATATGTATTTGTATGCCTTAGTTACTGTTTACTTTGACAATTTCTGCCATTTAATTATTTGTGTAATTGGCAGTATAGTTGGGTTTAAGTCAGAATCTTCCTATTTATTTTTCTGTTCACCCTGTTGGATTAGGGTTTTTGTTTACCTTTCTTGCTTTCTTTTTGATTAATTCAATGTTTAAAAACATTCTACTGTAGTTTCTCTATTATTTTTTTCTTTTATGATACTGTGGTTTGAACCTGGGGCTTAGCACATGTTAGGCAAGCCCTTTACCACTAAGCTATATTTGCAGCCCTTTTTCTTTCTTTTTTTAAAATAGCATTTTTGTTGTTGTAGATGGACATCATACCTTTATTTTATTTATTTATTTTTATGTGGTGCTGAGGATCAAACCCATTGCCTCATATGTGCTAGGCAAGCATTTTACCACTGAGCTACAACCCCAACCCAGCACTTTTTCTTTTGAGACAGGATCTTATTGCCCAAACTGGCCTTCAATTTGCAGTCCTCCTGCCTTAGCCTCCCATGTTGCTGAGATTACAGGTGTGTACCAAACACCATGCCTGACTTGCTATTAGCTTTTTATTTCTTTCTATTTTTAAAATTTTCATTCAACATTGCTTTTGACATTAAAATATATGACAGAATCTGGCACTCAAGTTTTAACCATCTTCTTCAAATATTTCTTAAAATAATGCTGCTGAGTAGATGTTTGATAAGTACTTGTTTAACTAATAAATGACCAGATTCATGGCATTTTTCTTATGTCTTTTGATAAATACTTTTGATTTTAATTTATTTCTATAATATTGATTTAGAAAAAGACCTTTAGCTGGATGCGGTGACACATGCCTATAATCCCATCCACATAGGGAGGCTGAGGCAGGAGGATCACAAATTCGAGGCCAGCCTCAGCAATTTATTGAGGCCCTGTGCAACTTAGTGAAGCCCTGTTGCAAAATAAAAAATAGAAAGGGCTAGGGATGTGGCTCAGTGGTTAAGTGCCTTAAGGTTCAATCCTTGGTATCTAAACAAAACAAAACAAAAACAAAAAATATTCCCCCCAAAAAGCAACAATACCAACAAAAAACTTAATGTCAAGCAAATTTTCCTACCCATCCTAAATGGCAATGTACTATTTTTCTTTTCAGGATTTATATTTTTTTTAACCCCATGACATAAGTAAAACTTATTTTTGTTTCTGTCAGCTATTTCAGTTATCTGAAGTTCTTGACAGGTTAATCCTGCTTTTCCTGTGTCTCCTTAGTTGTTTTGAACTGTTAATTACTTTTTCTTTCATTTTTTTTTTTTCAGCATTGGGGACTGAATCCAGGGGCATCCCCAACCTATTTTATTTATTTATTTTTTTATTTTGAGAAAGGGTCTCACTAAATTACCCAGACTGGCCTCCAACTTGCCATCTTCCTGCCTCAGCCTCCTGAGTTGCTGGGATTACAAGTGTGTACCACTCCACTGGGCTCAGACTCTATTTTCTTATGTGTTTTAGAATGATAAATTATGAGCTCTTATTCTTAATTTGGCACTGTCTTGGTAATCCTTTGCAATCCAGATGGAGACTGTATGTCTTCAGAGTATTTTTGCATTATTTTCTGCTAGATGTCCCAAGGTGCATCCTGATCTGTGAAGAGATTTATGCTAATTTCATGGTTTAGAAATTTCAAAATCATGGGACCAAAATCATACCACATTATTTCACCCCACTTCTCCAGAGAAGTTTTTTATGTCCTGCCCGCCACTTCCATCTGATATTCTTCTTTTATCCTCTTGTACCAGTTGGCAGATTTTTTTCTGATCCACTACTGAAGGTCCTGATTTTCATTATGGTGCAGGGTGGGAGTTGTTTCCATTCCAGTCTTTTTCTTCTGAAATCTAAGACTTTGTGAGAGTATTCAAAACCAAGTTCCTGGATTAATAAGAAAGAGCTCAATGCACAGTTCCATACAACCCTTCTTAGGGTAATGCATGAGATTTTTGCTCTGCTTTTCAGTTATTTCTTCAGGGCTGGCTCTGGGAATTAAGTTAACTTTCTTACTGAGTTATGTATTAAGATGTTTGCAATGTTTTTATCCAGCATTTCTAGACATTTGTAGCAGAGAGAAATTTCCGGTTATCCTGTCTGTCAAATTGATGGAATTTGAAGTCTCATTATGTCTTTTCTTGTGGAGTTCCTGTTTCTTCTTTTTTTTAAATATTTGAGTTTAAAATCTTAATTAATTAAAAATAAGTGAAAGAATAGCAAGAACTATAGCTATTGTTTAAATCTTAAGGTTTCTGATACATAAAAAGCATAGTGGAACTACATAAGCTATTTTCAGTATTTCAGAATTTCTGGTCTAAATTATTTAATATGAATAAACAAAACTGCTGTGCGTGCTAAAGAGCATGCCCTATTTCTTTGCTCTTCACTAAAATCATATTATCTCAGTGTGATAACAATGACTATGTGATGTTGAAAGAAACTCTAGCTCTTAATGACATCTGAGGCTGACATTCTTGTTTCAACAACACTAATGACAGTATTTCACATATCCCCAATATTTGTAATGGTGAGGATATAACACAATTCCTTTCTTAATATTTCTCCAAATTTCTTACTACTTTAATAATTCAGCCTAATAATGTGTACTTGTTACTTCATTGTATTATTACTTTCTTCTTTATACTACATTCTGCTTTTTTGATCAAGAAAACCCACCAAATTTTGTAAAAAAATAAATAAACATGGTACCATTGGAGAAAATGAAATAAAAATAGATAGGGACAGTGTAAATATTTGGATCCACTGCATATTGCTTTCTGAACCTAAAAATGTAGGCTGGCTATCCTGATTACCAAAATTCTCTTGGGGACCTTGGGCCACTTTGCTTCCATTCTATAACTAAATAAGGTGACATGTTCTAATTACATTATTGTGTCACATGTCATCACTGAAATTCCGATAGTAGCATCTATGAAGAACATGAAGTATTTGCACATTGTAAGATTTTGTTCTAGAACCAGAAGGCAAAACAATGGAGGACCTTGAAATAAATCAGCCTTGATCTAAAGCATATGGATTTACTTAGCAATTAGTTCATAGACCCGAAGTATAATTAGAAGGCTAATTTGCTAATCATTTCTCTCCACTCCATACATAATCGTAAAAGCATAAGTTTTCCACTTTGGAAAGGGTCTTAAAGGTTAACTACTTTTTTGAAGGTTAAATTCCCTCTATACTCTTCCAGCCAAGTACTCTTCAAATCTGAAATTTGGTGTTTGATCCATAACTACGCAACTCAGCGATGTCAACTCTTTTGGCTTTTGGAGATCAATTGCACCTTCTGGGAGAGTCAGTAACTTTCTTCTACTTTTAGTAGGCTTCTTTACCTTTCTTTCTCTGAAACCTCATGCTTCTGAATCTAAGTTGGCTGTTCCATACAGCACAGGACAATTGGGACCCAAAACCTAGTGCTTTATTGCCCTCCCCACCCCACCCCATCCCCCACCAGCTTCAAGCATTTACTTTGTTCTATTTTTATCAGAAATTTGCTTTCAATCAAGATTTTATTCACTTTGAAGGAAATTCTACTGAATAGAGATTCTTTTCTCATTGCAGACAAAAATCTTTTAAAAAATACCTTAAATGCTGTCTACCTATACTGTATGTCACTGCCAATTTGAAATAAATAGCTTACTAATTGGAATGTCTTACAAATTTTTGGTGAGAAATAGTAAGATATTGTACATTGTAAAAATGTTAGGAATGGGGGCTGGGGTTGTGGCTCAGTGGTAGAGCGCTTGCCTAACATGTGTGAGGCACTGGGTTTGATTCTCAGCACCGGATATCAATAAGTAAGTATAATAAAGATCCATCAACAACTTAAAAAATATTTAAAAAAATAAATACAAATGCTAGGAATGGGAAGCGTCATTCAGGATGGGAGAGATTTGCATAGGTGTAACCATTGCAAGGAGATCAGTTTGACAGAAAGAAGTCACTTGTATGTTAGGGAGGGACAAAGTATTATCAAGTAAATACTGTCATATTTACACAAATAGAGAATCAGTAGCTCAGAACAAGTTGCCAGATATCTAGCCTTTATTGCCCTGATAAGTGGACATATAAGACTAATCTGTAATTACTACATTCACTTTCTAAATGGAAAGCCCTCCAGATCCTTCCAACATTAAATGAGTGACTTTTGTAAATCAGACACTGTGCTGCCCAGCATTACTGCTGTTGTGGTTTAAAACAAGGGCTAAGGGAAAAGACCAGTTTCTAAAATGGACTTCTTTCCCTTTGTGAATTCTGATGTTTTTTATTTTCCCCCTCCCAGTACCGAGGAGGTTGAACCCAGTCTACTCTGCTATATCCCCTTTTATTTTTCAGTTTGAGACAGACTGCCCAGGCTGGCCTTGAACTAGCTATCCTTCTTCCTCAAGTAAGTTTGCAAATTCTTTCAGTGTAGAAAGAACAGACACTAACAGAAGTTTAAATTTGATCAATTTCTGAGTCGCATCATCAGATTTTACTACTTGTGATTATTTTTATTTAGGTTGTGCCACATTATTCGCACTAGTCTCTTAACTAAAGGAGACATATTTGCTTTTTTTTTTCATCTTAACAGTGCTTTTGTCACTTCTCTGGGCAATCCTTCTATCCATGCATCCTTTCTCTCATTTTTGATTGGTGTTGATAAAAATATCTTTAGATCTTTCTTAAAAATAGAAAGTGTTTACCAGTTAATAGTAATGATAACAGAGCAAACTCTCCCTGGTTTTAGATTTTCTTTTCTTTTCTTATTTTTTGGTACTAGGGATTGAACTTAGGCACTCAACTACTGAACCACATCCTCAGCCCTATTTTGTATTTTATTCAGGGACAGGGTCTCACTGAGTTGCTTAGCACCTTGCTAAATTGCTGAGGCTGGCTTTGAACTTTCGATCCTCCAGTCTCAGCCTCCCTCATCTCTGGAATTACAGGCGTGTGCCACTGTACCCAGTCTCCCTGATTTTTGAGATGACTCAGTGTCTACGAGAATCACGTGACTAGTTTACTGCAGTTCTAACAGGTTTTTCATAGGTCTTTTTATAGCTAATATATTGTTCTGGAGTCACATTGTCTCCAAAGAGGGGGTGGGGCAGGGAAGAAGGAGGGAGGGGAAGAGAATGAATGAGAACAGGAATGAATATGAATCTGGGACTACTGCCATGCCTGTGACAATTAAGTTTTGATAATGCAATTGGTGAGCTATTAAGAAACTATGACTTGATGAGAAAATGATAGATTTAAAAGAGAAGAAAAATTCTTGGAGGGCTGATCTTTTGGGTATTGCAAAAATTTCAGAAATACATTTAGCTTTATGCATCCTATGTCCTGCTGGTGGCAGCTATGATGATTGGGGCATTGGATTATTTTTACAATATTTGGAATGTTGTCCTCCGTGAATTGAACTGACATTTTTCACACAGATTGGGATCTGAATAAATACTGTATCTGTCCTCTTATGTAGCCCTGTGTATGTTTTTGATTGAAAACAATCCTATCATAAAATACTTGTCTATTCCACTAAATCAATTTGAGTGTATTTATAGCCAAGGGAATTATCTAATGTTGTTTGATAATTTCTTGTTTTGTTTATACTGGAAAATCATTAACTAAGAAGCAGAGAAAACAAAAAAGTGGTTTGTTAAATTCATATTACCTACTGTTCTTTCTTTTTCCTGTATTTTCTTCAAATTAATCAATTAAAATGCACAGATGTTCAATTAAAACTATAAAAATTTTCCATGGCTACAGCTGTTTTGAAGCTGCATTGTTGAAAATTTAACATATCTGGTAATGATTCCCTCTCAGAAGAAATTAAATTAATGACTCTTTGCTAGATTATTTTCCATTTGATAAATTAAACAAAATTAGAAAAAAAGCCTGAGACTAACTCTGCTTGCTACATTTATTAATTAGCATGATAGACTAGCAGATATGGATATGAAAAGGCCACAAAACGGAAAATGTTTCTTATTTTTCAAGTAAAATACCTTCAGGACTGCAGTTTATCTTACAACAAATGGTTATGTGTTATAAATTATTAAAATTTCACCTGTAAATAGCAGACAAGTGACAAATTTCATCATCCCACATAACAGCGATGGCAGGGATGTGATTGTGCAGGGTTGGAATAATGTTTTTCTCCACATTTTTGTCCACCTCAGGCATGATAGCCAGTGACCCTTAAATAATAAGTAGAGAAACAGAATCTTTTTTTCTCAACCATGTTGCTTAGTCTTCAGGAGAATCTGGTATGTTTTTCTCATTCCCAGCTTATGGTTTAATTTTTTAGGATCTTCCTAATTTTTTGTTTTTCTCCTTATGCCAAAACTAGTAGGTGAGAGAGGAAGAGAGATAGACAGACTTTAGTCAGTTCAAAATTCACGGGCAGATCAGGCAGGATGGAAACTCAGGTCAGGTCTCTACCTGACAATCTTGAAACAAAATTCCTTCTGTCCTGGAAAATCTGTCTTTGCTCTTTAGCTTTCAACTGATTGGATGAGGCCGATCCCCAACAAAGCGGGAAACCTACTGTCCTTAAGGTCTGCTGATTGTAAATGTTAATCACATCTGAAAAATGCCTTCATAGTAACATTTGGATTGGTGTTCGACCAAACAACTGGGAATCATAGCTTAGCTGAATTGACATGTGAAATGAACCGTCATATTCACTACAGAAATTTTAGAATATAAAGATGTACTGAAAGTGGATATTAGAAAAGCACTTGTAATCAAGCCCCTTTAAATGACCCTGCTATGGTTTCCATGTATATCCCTAAAGTCATCCTCTAATGTATATATAGCTTTTCTTGAGAATGAAGTGTTTATTCTATTTCAAAACTCTTTATTCATTTAAGAGTATACACACCTTCTCACTTCATGAAAATTATTTCTTTTGCAACTCATATTGAACATCTGCAATATAATGAGCTGAAGGGTTTGTTGAATCCTTAGGTTTTTTAATTTTATAAGGACATTGTATCTTTTCACACTTATCTTTTGAATATATTACTGCACACACATTTGTTAGTTAAAAATATTCACATCTTAAAACTTCTGTCTTCACTGCTAAACTGCCTTCCAGAAACATATCAGTTTATATTCCCAAGGCAATATTCCAGAGGCCTGATTCCTCCTCCCCTGTCATATAAGGTGTTAGGAAAAAAAAAAATTCAATCTGAAAGATAAAAAGAGTTCTTGTTGTTTTCATTTGAATTTCTTTGATTTCTAGTGATGTCGAATGAATTTCTTGTCTACTGGTATTTGTATTTCTTTGTGAATTGTTCACTTTGTTCAATTTCCAACAAGATGCATTGTTTTCTTTTTCTAAAACCTGTATGCTATTTTTATATATGTATATGTGCTGATATATATATATCATTTTATTTAGCCTATATTTGCAAATATTTTCCTTAGTTTAATATTTGTCTCTCAATTTTGTTTAAAATTTTTTGAAATACTGAAGTTTTTAATGTTTAATTTTGAGTAGCCCATTCTATTTTTTCCATTATATGATGCTTTTGGCTCAGACATTCCAGTTTCTCCTATTCTAGGATAATACCTCTTCTAGTGCCATTAAAGTTCCTTCCTTCCCCCCTCCCACTCTAGGTCTGAAATTCAATTTTGTGTGTGGTGTGAGGTAGGGATTATATTTCAGTTTATAATTTTGTTTACAATGTGACCTTTCTGTACACTTTTATTCCTGAGAGAGATGATAGGCAAAAGATTTAATATGTTAGGAAGGAGCAACATATAAATCTCACTTCTGATAGGCCCAATAAAGACTCAGTAACCCAAGATCACGGTGGTTCTGCCACATTGCTGTTTTGAAAGCAGGATGAAATATAACAATTGCCTAAGGTTTCCACTTGTGACATATTGTTATGTGACATACGTAGGCATGCAAGAGACGATGTCTACGGGGTGACAATCAGGATTCTGGGAACCATTTCCAACATGGCTCTGTGATCTTACTAGCTACAGTATTCCATAGACTTGGGAATTAGCAATGCCTTCTGCATCTTTTATCAAGGCTCATTCCAGCTCAGGTGCTACCGGACCGAAGTGTTTTAAATGACAGAAGTCTGCATTTGTGTGTCGTAAATGAACCATTGCGTGTCGTAAATTCTTCCAGTGACCAAACCTTGTTACTAGTGAGGAGGTTGAGTCAGGAGATTATGATACCACTCCCTAACATGTATCATCTGTGGTTGAATTGTAACTGTCTCTGTATTTTTTTTTTTTGACCCCATAGGAAATGTCTTGCATTTGTATTTTACACAATTCCAAATTATTGGATAAGCCTTCTTCAAAAAAGTACATTGACTGAGATAAATCTTAGCCTATATATTCTTTGTTTTCCCTATCTTAAAAACTCTTATCACTCTTTTCATCAGTTTTTCATCACTAAATGTGGGACAGAAAACATTGATGTGAAATTTCAAGTGAGCTATATTGAGCTACGATTTTTGTAATTGTCAGAAGTACACAGGGCTTAATAATTTGCCATTACACTTCATATGTGTGCCTATTTATTTTAGATTAGGGAATCTTTCTGAGATTACTGTTTCAGGAATAACTCAAAGTTGATTTTTAATGTGGCAGAATTCTTTATTTAAAATTTATGGTTCTTAAAAAAGTTGCATATTGCAAACTTTTAGACAAGATTTCTAAGTAATTGGGCTTAGCATTTTATATTTTGTTGAGCTCCCCAGAAGTTTTATATCACCATTAAATCTTGAGAAGCACTAGATTGCTCCATTTGGGTTTAGATTGAGTATATTGGAGGTATGTTCACTTGAAATATTACTAAAAGGTTTGTCAAAGAGCCTAGCATAGTGTCAGGCCCAGAGTAGGCATTGTGTAAATGTGCATTACTTACTTTATCTGGGTACTAAAAACCATTAGCAAACGGATGTGTGCTTGGTCTGTCCCATATTTTTTGATTATTTCTAAGGAAACTTCCAGTTAATGACATATGTTCTACATCACATGCTTTGTATCACTGATCTCCATGAGCTTAACATTGAGAGGACAGTGTTTATTGACTTTTCAGTGTGAACAGCTCATCATTCTGTTAAAGATTCAATATTCTGAATTTTCCTAGAACATAAACATCCACAAGTACGACTCATATTATCTAACAGAATCACCATATATTTGCACAGCTGTTAAATGGTTGTCTTAAAAATTTTTTGAATAGTTCAGGTGTATGGAATTATTCAAATTATGTAAATATTCAGAAGTTTATACCAAAATAAGAAGATGCCACCTTGTGGCACAAAGAAAAGATTCTTTAGTATGTGTATAATATGTGGTTGACAAATCTTTTCAATACTATGTGGTTGGCAAACCTATTTGAATAAATAGGAAAAGCTGCTAAAATGCTCATGTTCATATCCAAGTGCTTTAATTCAGTAACTATGTCACAAATAAAAAGATCACATGAGGAAGATTGTTTGGAAGTGTGTTGTTTTATGAAAGCAGGGGTCTATTCAGTGGTTACAATAGCCACATAGAATTAGAAGGGAACATTTCAGTGATGCTTAATATGATAAACCCAGGATATTTATTTTAAAATTACAGTTGTGTTGCATTTTTAAAAGAACAATTGCTGCATTTTGTTCCTTTATGTAAAAAGTAAATTTTTACCATGATTAAATTGGAATAAACTTAAAGGTAAATCCTTTACCTGAATAAACATTTATGTATATTAAAATGATGTTTTGTTCAAAAGATAAAGATTACTTGGCATGATGTATGAACTATGGCATTTACTTACATAAATTGTGGCTCACATCAAATTATCCTAGAATTTCTGAAGATGAATCAAACATGGAAATCATGTAGTCCTCCATTTTCTGTTTTGAAGGTGTGTAAACTGAGCCACAGAAAGGTTCAATGACTTGTGCAGAACCCCCACCCGCTGGGCAGTTGGTTTTCTTTATTTTGTGTTCCTACTTCCTCAGGCTGTATTTGAGTTGGTCTCTTGTATTGAGAAGCTTTGTTTCTCAGGAAAAGAATGGAAGAGAATACATTTCTCCCCTCTGAACCTTTCATTAAATGTTTATTCTGTTGCATTTCTCCATAAGCATTTTTATATTACCATTTTCTCCTCTTATTAGAATACTTAATATAGTTCCAAATAGTGCATAATTGAAAACAGTTTATCATATCCACTTTTATTTATTGGTATAATAGTATCCCTGCGATCTGGTGGCAGGAAACTACTGCACTATTTTATTGTAATTTATCCCATTTTAAATGTTCATTTGGGTCTATGAAATTGCATAATACTTTTTAGAAATACATTTTCAGAACGTGTATTGGGAAAAAACCCTGAATATCAGACAGAATTGGTTTAGGAATTTTGCAGAAATAGCACTAGGATATTCTACATCCAAACTTAAATGTACTAATCAGCCAATCATTTCAAAGATTTTGAAAGTGAGTGCACATATATGTATGTGTGCCCCAAGGTAATAAAAGATGTGCCATAGAATTTGTGCATAACCAATGGCAAAGAAAGTGCTGGTAATTCTTGTTATTGAGATGTTGCTGAAGCAAGGAAGTATTGTGAGTGGATTTAACAGAAAAAGTACCACAAGATTATTTGAATGAGGTCTGAAGGAATAAGAATTGAGATAAATAGGTGGCATAGGAAAGGGGGAAGTATGGTAGGCAGAAAGAAGTGGACCTAACCTATTTCTCAGTGGGACTTAGTGATTAGAAATTTGGAGATGGAAGTCCTTGGTAAGGGTAAGATTATCGGGCATTAAATGATGATCTGAAACTAGCTTTTTTCCACATTTAATGGAAAGTCACAGGTAACTTTTGATTAAGAAGGTGACATGCGTAAACTGGTATTATAGGTGAAATTGATACAGAAAAGGACATTTTTGTGAAAGTAACAAAGTGAATGTAGGTATGTTGACTTTCCTTAATTAAACAGATAATCTTTCAATTTTTAGGTATACTTTGACTTTCAAGTATCGCAGAATAAAATATTTCTATTATCTTTATTTGGAAACTTTCCTCTTCTTGTGGTATTGGCCATAAAGAACAGTAGTGGAAAATCCATAATCCTGTTGCATCTGTTCAGCTTTTCTCCAGCACTATTTTATAGGATGATTGTCACTTTTCACGTGTAGATTTATTAAACAAAGAACAGAATAAAACCTAGGGATGACTGCACGTTAAGGCAACTGGTGAGGATCTCATTCTTCCTGCGCTTATAGTGTTAGTAGGGGCTCAGTTAGTATCACCCTGAATAGGCAGAAAGATCCTAGAGAATACCTTTCTAGAAATGTCCCTGTGATAGGCAGAATAATGGTCCCTCCAAAGATGTTCTCTCATCCCCAGAAGCTGTATGTTAGGGAAACTAAGTCTGCAGATGAAATTGAGACTTCCAGTTACCAGGACTGGAAACAGGAAGATGATTGTAGAGTCTTCATTATCTGGGTGAGCCCAAGTTAAAACCTTCAGCCCCTAAAAGAGAGAGACAGAAGTTTTTACATCACCTTGCTGGTTGGTATTATTATCACCAGCATGCAGTTAATAAATGCTTTGAGGGATTTGCCCAGAGTCTTGCAGTTTATATGTGATAGAGGTCAAGTTTAAAGTGTTTTCTCTGAGGACAAAGCCTTATCCTCTTCATTGTAGGACTGATTGAGAGGTAGTAGAGCTGGGGGCTGAGCACGCGGGCCCTGCAGTCAGACCACGTGGTTGGAATTCTTCTCATTTTTATGGGTTGGACAAGGGCCTGGTGCATACTAAATCTTCAACATATCTTGGCTCTCATGATTGTTATCATTAGACTTATAGTTGGCACCATAAGAGTAATTGCTGTCATACGAAAATGTGGTTCAAGGGGCTATGGCCATGTCCATCTTATTCAGCCTAATTATAAACTATAAACTTCTCAAACCTAATTTCATCCCTGAATTTTGTCTTTTGTTGAACGGCCTCTCTACCTCATTAAAGAGTGAGCTTGAAACTCATTAGTTCATGCATCTCCTTGGCATCTACTCACATACACTCACATTTCAAGTGATTGGGGAATCTTTCAGACTTGATTAAAATATTTGCAGTTATAAGGTGTATAGTCAGATAATTTGATCTGTATTTGATATTATGTTGAGCTTTCCCTCATGAGTTACTAGCTTATCAATTTTTTAAAATATTTTTTTAGTTGTAAATGGACACAGTACCTTTGTTTTATTTATTTATTTTTATGTGATGCTGAGGATCGAACCCAGGACCTCACACGTGCTTGGCAAGTGCTCTACCATTGAGCCATACATATCCCCAGCCCCTAACTTATCAATCTTTAAAAAAAATTCATACATAACTTCTTCAAATGAAAGGAAACTCAGCTTTTAGAGTATATAGCTCAATTCATATTAACTATTAAGTTCTCATGTTACCATTATTTTAATTATAATAATTGAATTCTCCATGTTCTCAAACTCTTCATGATTTGCCCAGTGCTCAGAAAGTTGTATTTAACTCTATCATGACACCTTGGTTTCTGTCCATTTTTTAACGTTTTTATCTCCTTGCTAATTTTGCCTTAATGTATTTGAATGTTGCATTATTTGACTGATAAGATTCATGCAGCTATCATAACTTCATTATCATAACTTTGCCCAATATAAAACCAGCTCTCTTTTATCCCATCTCATGCTTTTTATCTTAAATCCTACATTGTCCAAAGTTAACAGTGCCACCACTACTTAAATTTAATTTGTATTTGCTTGAGAACTCTCTACTCATTCTTTTATTTTTAACATTTACATGTACTTCCAAATTAAAGCTATCATAGCAGCAGCACATAGGGTTTGTCTTCCGACTCAATCTGGTAGTCCTCTAGCTATTTCCGACTTTTCAAAACTGATAAATTTAGTCTTGTCTCTTTATTTTTGTGGTTATCTCCCTCTTTGTTTTCTTTAATTTCCTGCAATTTTTGTATCTTTTTCCTGTTGTTGTTGTTTCAATAGACTATGCTTTCATCTTCTTTAGTAATTAGGAGAGTAAGCATCTTGATAGTTTTCGTACTTACTTTTTGAACCATTTAGCCTGTCTTTTTGTGATGTTAAAGTAAAAACCAAAAGAAGACCTTTTGTCTGTGCATAAGGAAAGTATTTCCATTCCTACCCCCTCCCAGTTATTCATATCAAAAGTGATGCTGGTCTCAGATGGATAATAAATCATTTTTTGCTTCTGATCTATTCTTTTATGAGAATCATTGGCATTTGCACTCTGATTTGAAAACACACTTACAAATTACAATATTTGAAAACACACAAAGGTTAATCCTAACAGTTATGTGTAATTATTTTACTGTTATCACTAGGTATTATGTTCTGGTTTTCTTATTTCTCTAGTCTTTTGTTTTAATTCTAGTTTTAGTAATTTTTTCATCCTATCTATTTTCTTTTCACCTCAAATTGGTCTATCTTTATGGAACACTGAGGATACCACTTTTCTGAAGTTTGTTTTCTCCCTCTTTGCCATGTTGAACCACAGCTCTCTTGTTGATTTATGCATATTCACTCAATGAGAACTTCCTCCAGAGTCTTTGTATTATGGTTTGGGTGGGAGGTATCCCCCACAATCTCACGTGTGAGACAATGCAAGAAGGTTCAGAGGAGAAATGATTAGGTTGTGAGAGTCTTAATCCAATCAGTGAATTAATCACCTGAGAGGGATTAGCTGAGTGGTACCTGAAGTGGTAGGGTGTGGCTGGAGGAGGTGGGAATTGGGGCGTGGCTTTGGGATATATATTTGTATCTGGAAGCTGAGTCTCTCTCTGCTTCCTGATCACCATGGGAGCTGCTTCTCTCTGCCACACTCTTCCCCCATGATGCACTGCCTCACCTCAAGCCCCGAGGGATGGAGGTGGCCTTCTGTGGATTAAGACCTGGAAACGTGAGCCTTCAATCTTTTCCTCTTCCACATTGTTCTGGCCGGGTCCTTTAGTCACAGCGGTGATAAAGCTGATGGAAACACTTTGTTTTCCATTTTTCCTCTTTGCACCTTTCTCCACATACTGTGGAGTAAGTCAATATGTCAATTTCCTTCCTAACTCCCTACCCAAATTGCTGCATTTAACTGAAACTACAACCTTTGAGTTACAGTGAGAGCAGTACTTGGTGCTCAGGATAGAACCCAGGGCCTCCCACATGCTAGTCAGATTCTTCACCACTGAGCTACATCCTCAGCACCTCTTCCCTTTTTTGTGGTGCTAGGGATCAGACCCAGGGCCTTGCGCATGCTAGGCAAGCACTCTGCCACTAAGCTACTCCCAGAGTCCCCCAAACATCATGTTTTCAGCTTTCTTCCATCCTGTATTTGTGGATGTAGTTTCTCCCCATATGTAATGTGCTGTAATTATTCTCTCAGCCTTTTTTTTCCCAGTTCCCATTTTCCAGGAGTGATTCTATCTGAATAACATAGAAATATAAGTGGATGGGAAAGTTTAATATCTGTCTGTCTGAACATGAGCACCCATGTTGGATATAATGGCTGCTCAGTTTCCTGTATAATAGAGGGTTCATGTCTGAGTTGATCTGTTCATTAGACAATGGAATCTGGAAACAACAACAGCAACAAAACCCCTACTGTTCTTTAAGGAAGTGAAATGTTTTGTTTTATAAGATGATGTCTGGATAGGCTACTAACGATTTTCTCACTCCTGACTCATGGGCCTTATAATCACTTTAAATTTTCCCCAGATTTCTGGCTCTTAGTATGCTGTCAATCTCAGTTTTCTGTGTTAAAGTTTTCCATTTTCATGTGTATGTTGTTGACTATTGGGAGAGGCAGTGCCAGGGGATGGTGGCCAGATTGCCACTTTGTACCAGAAGTCTTCCATTAACTACATTTAATGATTATAAATAATGAGTATATTTGTCAGGAGTACTTTCACTTACTCATTCCAACAATCTCTAACACTGGTTTTCCTAGAGATTAATTAAACTAACACCTACTATACACCAGACAATTAAAAATTATGCAATTATGCCCAGGACTTATAGAATAACAAATACCTTTTTTTTTTCCTCCAGAATATTGTGACTAAGACTATGACATAGTAAGTGTGAAAGGGGTATGATCACCAGGGTCCAGGATGCTTTTTGTCTTGGGAAACTGGAAAAGCTATACGGAGAATATAAAACTTTAGTGAAACTTGGGGTATCAATAGATAGTCAGAGACTAGATAGGGAAATCAGGGCATTTGCAGAAGGGAAAACTTTGGGACATAAACTAATGTAGCATGAGATCTGGAAGTGGTGGTGGGTATAGGTAATTAAGCTGAAGAGGTTTATAAGCCCCT
This sequence comes from Glaucomys volans, assembly GCA_020662805.1. Lineage (NCBI taxonomy): Eukaryota > Metazoa > Chordata > Mammalia > Rodentia > Sciuridae > Glaucomys > Glaucomys volans. The sequence goes on from JAJEJO010000815.1 coordinate 1,205,800, forward strand.
ATTGGTGGATAGTGGACTAGAGTGGCAGAAGATGGATGGCAGGAAGATCGGATCCTAGAGCAGTTAAAATCATTTCTGCAAATCAAGATGGAGGAGTGAAGTCAAACAGCAGCCTTCAGGATGGAGATGTGGCAGGTTTTTAAGATAGAGGATGAGGGAGGAAGAATGCATAGTTTGAAGATTAGTTCTTCTGACCTGCTGATGTTCAGCTGTATGTGATAAAATGGTCAAAGTAATTGGTATGTAAAAATAAACCATATCTATTTTCAGCACCTGTAGATCCCCTTTTGCCTGCTTTGGGTTATCTCTGGTGTTTGGGTTGTGATCAAATAAGCCAGTTCATTTTAATATGAGCTTTTTGTGGCTGTACTATCTTTCTTATTGTGCCAAATAGTCACATTTCCAGTGATGAGAAAATGAAAACATAAATGAATTTGACGTAAATCCTGAGAAATCCTTGTTAGGTATAGCTGGGTAATGAATCCTATTTTTGTGATTTCCAATCAAATATTCTTTTCACTAGAATTATCTGTTTTCTTGCTCATGAAAAAATCATGTAACTATCTGAAAGCTGATGGTAATTTACAAGTTATTTTGTACCTTTGTTATAGTTGTAATAAGTCCTACTGCCAATGAATATATTTCTTTTATATATTTCATATGGGTATGATTAAAACATATCATAGGAGAGAGAAAGTAGAAATATTATCCTAAAGTTTCTGAGAAACTAACAATCTATTCAGAGATCCAAATGGTGTTATCCAAGTGAAAATATTATTTATCCCCCAAAGGAATTTCTACCTATTACCCACAATTCAGTGAGATAGATTTGCTTCTCATGTTTGAGTTTCTTCCCCCAAATCATTTATCTTTTATTCAACTGAAAAAAAATAGATATATTCTTAAACTATTACTGACAAATTTTCTACTAATGGAAGAATCAACAGTAAAATAATAAAAGTCCTTAATACATACTAAAATTGCTGGAACAACTTAACGTACCCATCTTATAAACTGATGATATGAAACATTTATGTTTCTGAACTGAGAATTGAATCTCCATTTGCTTTAGTCAAATAATTTTTAGAGAGGTACTAGAAATAAAAATATACACATACACATCTATATAAAGCCAAGTTTAATAACTTGGTGGTATTATTACAAGAAATGACGTTCTTCTCATATTCTCACTGCAGGGGTAAATTTTATTTTTTTAAATACTTAAGAGTGAACTGAGATATTCACTCCAGAGAGTAATGCTGAAATGTTTAGTGATGCACTTGTATTAATTTAAAAACATAACTTGTTAACCATTATATAGTATTTGTTTCCAAACATTTGAAAAACTCTAATAAAGATTCTAACACAATTGTAATCAGCCACAATCAATATGCAGAGGCTGGTTTTCATTTTCCACTTTGCATTGAGAGGCAATTCTTAAAGTACTGAAGACCAAGCTGTACTTGAAAATGGCTGAGATTTACTTGTGCTTAGATCTCTTCTATTCCTCCTCAACGTTCAAGACATGCTTTCATTTGATAAGGACGCTTTGGAAGTGGAATTTTAACATGGAGCTGTGTGCATTTAGGCATGCAAATAGACACACTGTATATTATTTTGCTTTTACAGTAATTATTTTCATTTATGAAATTCTAAATTCAATGTTAAATATTGAATATTTTGGTTAAGTGACAGCTTGTGCTAGCTTTAGGATATTCCTGCTTGATAATTATTCATGAGAAGAACAGCTGAAAACAAACTAGTTATACACCTTGGCAAATTACTGTGATTGTAATTCTGTGAAATTCCCCATGGCCATGTGACTTTATTATAAGTACTCTAACAGTGCAGATGTCCAGAATGTTCTCGTTGTCACAAATGTTATTCCTATATTCAAAGTTTTCGAATTACTTTTTACTACCTCAGTGGAAACGTGACAAAGGACATGAGACATGCAATATGTATGATAGAACATATGTAGCTCTTTTTGGTGCCTGTCCTCCCTGGGTTTGGAGTGGGCATGGTGCTTACATACTTGGTTCCTCTGAAGTACAGAAGCACTGGCATTTTTTTGAGATCTGGATATGATGGCAACATTTCCTATTAAATGTTTACAAAAAGAAAAAAAAAAAGCCCCAATTTATTACCCTTCAAAAAAAAAATTCAGCCGAAAAATCAAATGTTATATCCCTCCTCTCCTTCTCCCTTTCAGTTCCTTCCCCATATGGTTCCTGAAATGTTCCTCCATTTAAATGGATTTTAAAGCTCATTCCTTATAGTTCCTAGAGCATTCATTGCTTTTGAGAAAAAAAAAAAAAAGAAAAACATTTTAGCATGTGCTATTTTTGTTATTCTAATTAGCAAAAACAGCTGGTCCTGTGCAGCTCAGACTGTAGTCTTTTTCAACACATTGTTCAGATTTTTTTCCTTCTTCTTCTTCTGTCAAGCTACAGGCTACCACCTCTCCTCTTCCCACACAAATCAACCCCCAAAACACCTGCACACACAACCTTAAATATCACCTACATCTGCCATGAAAAGAAGAGGGAATCAGCCTCTCCTTCATAGTGGCTGGGCAGAGCACAATGGCCCGAGTTATCCAGAAGGTGAGCAAAAGTCATTCTCCAGGTTCTTACCTCCTCACCGACTTTCCACTCACCACGCACCCTTCCTCTTTCTCCAAAGTGTAGCTACCTTACAGGTTTTTATTTTGGTTCCTTCCTTTTTGTCAACCCCTCCTGGCACATGGGAGTAGCCTCTTATAGAATGAGGGATCGAAAAATTGGATAATCAAACCTTACTCACAATTTGGTATCTATCAAAGGCATGTGACTGCCAATGATCATTGGAGCTGATCAAAGTCACACTCTGTTGCCATGACAACGAATCCCCATCTTGTTTATATGGAGGGGTACGCACCACAGGAGAATAATGTTCAGACGAATTAAATTTGTGTTGTTGAGAAATTAACATGCAGGATGTTTAGGAGTGAGTTGAATGGGTGTTTATCAGTGTGTTTTTTTTTTTTTTAAGAGAAGAGGTGGTGACAGAATGACACATAGAGGGTGTCATTGTGGGAGTCCAGTCAAATAATGAATGTTTCAACTGCATTTCTTAGAAGGAGGTCCAGAGATGAGGTAGTCTTTTTTTTGTTTATGACTGATGAGTTTCAGTTTTTTTATTAAAATAGCAATTTAACTACAATTAACCAAAAATACCTTAATTTTTCCCCCTCCCTCCAAATATGCAACACAACACAGTAGTGATTTCAAATATCCTTGATCATGATAACCATCAGAACGAGATGAGGTAGTCCTCTTTATTTGACTTCATCATCGACATATTTTATGAATGTAAGTCACTCCAAGTTCTTTAACTCTTCTTCCCTTTTACAAACTTTAAAAGGAATAACAAGAGCATGTGTCTTTTAAGTGTTATATTCATTTACCCATTGGGCTGAGAACAATTCTTAACTTGGTACCTTTAATCTGTTAGGCAAAATATACTATGATTAGTATATTTTAATTTTCAATGATTCAAGACCTGCCCTAGCTAGTCTTTGGGCTTGTGTGAAAGCTTTTAGTTCGTAAGGTATCATTCCATTTTTGAGATAAGTCTTTAAAATTGTTTCCCATGATATTTTTGAGGCACCTCTTGCTGTTCTAAATTTTTCATAACAAGTTAGAGTCTCTTCTTCTACATACACAATAGACAATACACCAATACACAATGCACAGTAGTCATGGGCTATTTTAACTCTTTTATCCCATTCAAACACAAGCTCCCATTGCCACCTCTCCAGGCACAGATTTCATGACATTTTCTCTCTCTCTTGCACTCCACCCAGCTTCCAGGTCCAGTGCTTACACCATAATCCTCCTTCAGCATGGAATGATCACTTCTCTCCGGAAGCACTTACTCTTATTTTCTGAGATAAACAAGACTATCATATGCCTAAATGTCAGTTTCTTTCAGTTGCTCTTGTTAGTTTGGGCTTCTGCCTCTTTATACTTCCCTTGTTGTTATTCCCAGTATGATTTCCACAAATATTTTGGAGTGCCTGCCTCTTAGGAGCAGTGCTGATGTGCAGGATGTGACCCCAGTGGGGGAGTTCCTTGCTATGAGAAAGGGGAGAGACCACAGCTCTCTGACAGTCTCCCATGTGTCAGTGCCCTGCTCAGCACTTGATATGGTAGATCTCCTTGAATCCTACCCCAGACTGGAGGAGGTAAGCAATACCCCCAGCAGTCAATGGAGGAAACTGGGTCATGGAGTGACTGGGCAATTGCCTCAGGACATGCAACCCCTGAACCTGGAACGCCTTGCTCTGAGACTTGACTTTTATTTTGTTCTCCAGGTCACCTTGGGTGATAAAACAGATACACACACCTGACAATAGCACACAAGATGCCCACTCATGTAAATGAGTGTTACATGAGCATTACTGGCAAAGCAGGTGCAGAAGTAAAAGTGAAGAAAAGGTCTCTGTAGACAGAATGATCAGGAATATATCTGAGGAGGAGGAGGTGGCATTTGACAAGGATTCTGAAAGGTTTTGCATTGGTTGGGTGAAGATGGAGGCTAAACTGGTTGCCCTGTTACCTTGGTGGAGGATGCATGTCTATTGGTGTTCAGGATATTTAGGATGCATGCTTGAAACCGAGAGAAATTCTTTGTTTTTGTATTTCTCTTGGCTTCCATATGATTGATGCTCATGTGTATTTTCCAGCTGGGGGCTAGCTTTATTTATTTGTTTATTTAAAATACCTAAATTGTTTCTCAAAACTAACTCTCCTGGACTGGGATATGGTGGATGATGTCTCCTGATTTTATGGAGTTAGAAGACCCTTGGGACCCATAACTTTTGTTAGTCAAATTAAATTAAATCAATGAAGAATTGGTACAGCCAACCTTTTGCCATTTTCTCTTGAACATGCTGGCCAAGGACACTGGTACATTCAGACAGAAGCCAGTAATCACTGCTTTATTGTTTATTTCAAGTCTTTCTCTTACCAAATTTTGATGACCTGTGAACATTTCAGTAAGTCTCTTTTCTGACTGCTGGAGGTGTTGTTAAAAGCAGAGAAGAGTTGGGAAATATCCAGTAGAGAGGATTGAGTCAAGAACCAAGGGACAACAGGTTCCTGTCCCAGCTCCTTTACTCTGTAAGCCTCTTAGGCAATGTCTCCTACTTCCTTAGTTCTTCTCTTTATACCAAGAATGAGGAGGCTGTTCTCATCCCTTGAGTTATGAGCAAAGAAGTATTGAGTACTTCCTCTGACATTTTTAACTGAGTTGATATTAATGTGCTACAACACCTTTATGGAGAAGGTCATTTTCATAATGAAACTATCTTGCCACCCTGGAAGAGGTCCCATCTGTGTTCCTCTCCTTGGGTAATCAAAGGCCACACACCTGCTGTCTGCCTCCCTTTTGTGCCCGCTCCCTACCCTCGCCAACGTGACCTGTGAATAGTGCAGCACCCACACACCGACCCTTCGTCCCACAGGAAGGTTCTTTTAGTGTTTTGAACAAAACTTCAAGGAAAATACATTTGGAATTTATTTTTTTCCCTTGGAGGCATCCCCCTTTCCCTAGCACTTCCTCTGACAATACAAACCAAGTTGCTAAATTTAGGGGACAGAATTCTTTAACCAAATGTATTATCCATCTTGTGATTTGCTGGCTAAATGTGTTTAAACCACTCAATTCAAGTATTAGGTGAAGAGGAAAAGAAAATCTGGTCAGTGCCTTTCAGAAAGTGAGTTAATCATCTGGCAAAGGATGCCTGGCTTCTTGTTAGAGCTGACAGGTTATCAGATTATTATAAGAAAATTTTCCCCACCATATTCCAAACCACCATCTGAGTATTTTCAGGAGATTTCAACCTTGTCTCAGAAGCTGGAAGATATGGATCCTACGGCTTCACTTAACAACTTGATGCACATGTTGGAAAATTTTGAGAACATTCCCATAAAAATCTATGAGAGGCTGTTGCCAGGGTGAGCTGTTGAGATGTCACAGAGATCTGGCAACAGGTTAGCTCCATCCCTGCCTAGATCCCACCCACTGCTCCAGAGAGCTCTGTAGGATTTTGAGGTTTCAAAATGGAACTTCCGGCTGAGGGGTGGGGGAGATTCAGAACAGGGAGCCCTAGCTCAGCTTGCCTTTGTGTTATTTGAGCACACAGACTGTGCAGGGGGTTAATGATAAAATCGTGAACTTAGCACACATCTCTGGCACTGTGTTGTTCCCTTCCACAGTGGGTCATCCAATTAACAAGGGCATCAGGCCCTTCTCTCTTCATACCAGGAGATCTGCCACAAATTTCAGCTTAATCAGCTTTCATTCACTTGATACATATCCAAAGAGTATTGGGGTTCCAGTAATTGCTCAATTGTTAAGGAATTGTTAAATAGGTTTTGTGTGGAAATGAAGTTTCCTGAAATACATTTGCATCATCAGAATCTAAGCTTCTGTTCCTGGGCAATTCTGTCATCCCTTAAGTTTCTGAGTGGCTTTTTTGCCCAGTGCTATTTTTATCCGGTATGGAGGAACAAATTCATAAAAGAAATCTCAATTTGTTCAAGCCTGATATTATGTGTGTAATGACTGGATTTGACAATGAACTGACTTTTGAATTTTAGTGAGTGGTAAATGAATGGATTGGAAACCACTGCTTTTAGAAATGGGCTCCTTCTGTTCCTCTGCTCTAAATTTCATATGGGAAGGAAAGTTATTTTGCAGGTATAGTTCTTTTGCCTGGAGGTTGATTTTAATTTACTTGTAATGGTGGTTTCTTTTTCCTCTTTCCATTAAAGCGTTCTTTCTATTCAAGTCTAGAGCGTTGGAAAAGTGTAGCAAGTATTTAGATCCTTTGTGATTTACAAGTTTTATGTATATATACAACCTGTACTAAGCCAGCAAGTATTCCCTTTCCCAGGCATGGAGAAATATTGTCTAAAGGTAAATGAAAATGTCAGTAAGGGCTTAATGAACTTCATGAAGCTTTGGGAAAACAGGAGACCATGAATGGCTCTCCTCCCCTCCCCTCCTCTTCCTTCCCCTCTTCTGTCCTCCCCTCTTCTCTCTTCTCTCCTATTGAAGGCAAAAAACAAACAAACAAACAAAAAACCCAAAACAAACAAACAAAAAAACAAGATAAAATACCAAACATAACAGAACCAAAATAGAATATTCTACTTTAATTATTAGGGTAACTGGCACAGATCTCTCTCTCTCTCTCTCTCTCTCTCTCTCTCACACACACACACACACACACACACACACACACATACACACACACTTACCTGTATCTGAAAACTATCTAGAAGCATTTTCTCCAGTGGTTCTCTGTGGTATTTGGAAGCTGAGAGATTAAATTCTCCCAGGACTTTTATAAAGCAATAGAGGCCTCCCTTTACCTTCCCTCCTGCAGATTTCTGGTATGGAAGGAATATATTCCTTGTACCTTAAGGGAAGGAAAAGTTCACACTCACCATTTTTGTTCATTTTCTCATTAGAAAATTAGGAAAGTTAACATTATTTCCTTTTTTTTAAGTCTCAAATTGAGTTACTATTAATGTGCCAACAGTGGCTTCTGAATTTTTAAAAATTATTTTTCATTGTTTATGTAGAATCATCATCCATCTCCTATTGGGAGGTAGTGTCAGAAGAAAGAACTGGCGATAAAGAGACTGGCCTTGAATTTTAGTCCTTTTTTCCTAGGAGCTGTCTCAGTTTTGTAATGGGGCTCATATTTCATGAACTTCTGGTCCATAGAAACTGGAAAAAGTAAGACTTTAATGTTCCTTCTACATGTATGTACAGTTTTTATCATGGGTCACTAATTCTCAGGTTTAGCCAAGAGTCAAGATTTTCTAAGTACCATAAGAAAATCATACTCCACACTAGAAAATCAAACCAGAAAAAGTTGGGAAAAATTCTAATTATTTTCCCACTTTATTTAAAATGTATTTGAAAGTGTTGGAGGGACAAAAATGTACTTTTTTGGGACAATTGCTAAGTTATCATAGTTCTCAGGTTAACTTGCCTGTTGCCGGTTACTGATTGGGCTACTGTTGTCCATCTGTCTTTTTCTGGTTTCCTAGCACAGCAGGTAGAATGGAGCCCCATCATTTCTGCAGTTATTACAACTGTTTTTGGCTGTCCACGGATGGACTTGCTGTATTTTTGATGTACTAATCAACTGGAATAAGGATTTAGAATAATTTGCTCAACTTATCTGTTATTTCCTTTCATTTTTTTTCCTGCTCATGAACTCTACAACTCAGCTGGACACCTAAAAGACAAGATACCTAATTACTGTTCCAGTTACTATGACTGCACAAGAGAACATCCCCAAATTCACTGGCATAAAACAATTATTTATTAGGCACATAGATCCTGTGAGTTGGGAATTCAGACAGAGCCTGGTGGGAACATCTTGTTCTCTATTCACAGTGCCCGTGGCCTCCACTGGAAGACTTGAAGGTCTGGGACTGGAATCATTTGAAGAACATTACCTGATGCTTCTGCAGCTGATGCTGATGTAAGGCAGAAACCTAGTTGGGCCTAGTTGACCAAATCACCTACTTGTGACCACTTCCTGTGAGCCTCCTTAGAAGCTCTCTTGATATGACTTAGCCATATACTGTCACTTTCAGTCACTCAGTCTGAACAGTCATAAGGCTCCCTAGGAAGGGGGAATTGGACTCCATCTCTTCCTGGGGAGTGATCAGAATCTGAAAGAGCATGCAGGACTTCAAATACTGTAGTAGTCACTTCTGGAAAATGTGATTTACTACAATTACCTCCCAGACAACATTGAGAAGTTGTAAAGCATATACAGCTAAGTAAATATCCAAAGCGAAAAATAACTCCTACTGAGTAGGTGTCTCGTTTCTATTTATGAGGAAGAGCTATTTCTCTGGTGAAGAAAGGAAGAAGAAATGGTTGTAAGCAGAGCGTCATCTGTAACAATTTAACTAGATGGCTGGTGAATTCTAAAGAAACACTCCCAAATTAAATACAAATACTAAAACTACATTGCAGAAATCAAATTTAAATATTTTTAGATGAATTGTTCTGGATTATTCCAGACCACAGTATTACTTGAATGAGCTGGACATTTCAATGCTGATTTTTCTTTTTCTAATTCCCTAGGATTAAAGATGGTAGTGGTAATGGTGGAGAGGAATGTCCAGGCTGACCTCTAGTTGGACTTCTGACCATCTGCCCACTCCTGAGTGTTCAGTGAGAACAGAAACAATCTTTAGGTCATTGACACATTCATTCATGCTTCCATCCAGCATAGTTTTGTCCAATACTATTATGTAAAAGTTGTGTGAATTGTTATTTGCTCTGTCAAATACATAGATTAGTATTAAGCATGTATTTTCAATAATAATAGCTATCATTCATTGAGTAGTTAGTATATATCTGGTATTCTGTTAGCACTGTACGTATCATGTTTCCATCCTTCTGGCATGAATTAAGGTAGATATTCTTGTCACCCATTTTATAGTTGAGCAAACAATTGAGGAAAAACTCATTCCTTGCTTAATTTTGTCCAACTCTTTGGTAAAGCATCTTGGTGTCACACTTTGATTTGTTGAACTAAAAAGCCTCTTCTTTTCCTGCAAGATATGCTTCTTTCAAAAACTGGTCTTTGTGTGTGTATGTGGGGGAGTGGTATTATATTATTTATAAATAATTGTAGCATAAGATGAAATTTGGTATCAGTTAAAAAGCTATGGGAGATGGAAAGTCCCCTTTTTTGTGGGATATTGAGGGGAGGGCATCACAGAAGAGGTGGCATTTGATTTAGGACTTGAAGAACTAGTAGTATTCTACTATGTGGAGGTGCAGATAAAAAAGATAATCCAGATATTAGGAAAATGTAACTAGAGAGAGAAGAGCATGGGGGCATTTGGGGAAGAGTGCATCATGCACATGAGAGGAATCCATGTGCAAGAGGGTGATTAATGGGTTAGAAGACTGGAAATATGGTTAGGTCCTTATCAGGAAAGATCATGTATGGCAGCTAATGGGAGCAGTTGCAGGTATGTGAGAGGGGACTGAAATGGACAAGATGGGGCAACAGGAAGAGGAATCCAGCTGTCCACCCAGGATAGATCCAGAGGGTTTGGAGATGCTGGGAGGTGTGCAGTAATCTGGAAGATAGTGATGAGGGTAAAGATGGGGCTGGTGACAGGATCTATGAAGAGAATGAAATGTGTTGACATTTCTATAAAAAACTCACTGCAAGTCTAGAGCAAAGAGATGAGTCTTTTCTTATTATGTCTCTGGTTTTCACCAACTGACCAATTGTCAAGCTAAAATGTATTTACTGTCTACCTGTATATCTACCTACCTATCTACCTATATATCTACTCTATACATGAGCTTTATTAAGTCATACTCTTCAGGGACCCTCCTGAGTACCTGCATCTAATTTGGAAATGTGTTGTCATGGCTCCTGTTGTGACTGTTCTGCATTTGGATATTCCTTTTCTGTTCTGTTTATTTCAATTAAATGCTCGGCTGTTAGACTCCTTACAAGTCATAGTCTCTGAATATGAAGTCAGAAAATAATAGTAGTATTCCTGAAAGTGCTGAATTGCTGGTCAGTGTTGTTAGGAGCAAGACGAATAAAGGTCTAAGAGTGCATATTGTAAGCATTTGGTAGAAGAGGTTTATCCAATTTTTGCCCCTGAAATAGTTGAGATTTTTTTTAGAAAAGGAAATGATGTGCCTGGTTCATTCTGTTAACATTTCCCTGTCCCTGTGCCCCTCAAGGTAGGTCTGTGCACATGGAGAGGTTAATATTAATATTGCCTTTTTACAGCTAAATTATCTGGCTCTAGAACCATTCACAGATTCTATTAAAGACCCCTATGGAGGATTGCTTCTTCAAATAGGCATTTTAATTCACCCGGGTACAATAAGGTGTTACCTTCCTTTCATTAATAAAATGGGAACTCATAAAGAAAACCAGATTATCTTGAATTTATGATCAAGTAATTTTGTTTCTCTTAGCCTGGATAATAATTGTGAAACATCATTTTCCCCTTCTTTCCTTTTCCCTTCATACAGTTCGACATTCTTAATTTCTCATGTTTATTTATCTTTTTTATTTTAATTTGACAGGGAAAGCTATCTAGGACCCCAGGAGGCAAACACTGTGACTCAAGAATTGGTCCTTTCCATCTTCAATTTAATGAAATAATAAGCCTGTAATTGATTTATATTTATATTTACATTTGCCTTACAAATTCTGGGATTTTTGTCACCTTTATTGTATTTCCTTAAGTAGTCACTAAATTACTTCCAATGGACTCCATTTTCCCCTTACCTATACGGTGACTGAAGTCTTTTATTTTAGTCTTGGGGCTTTGTTCTTCTCTCTAGTTTTCCATGCCATTTGTTTTAACCTCAATTTTTAGTTTTTGTTGCAAATTATTATTGTATTTTTTTTAACCTTAAACTCTGCCCATTTTTAACAGATAATTTGCTTAAAACAATCTGCCTTCCTGTCTTTCTACTTTCTACACAATCATATCTCAGGTATTCTAAGGGGACCAGGCTTCTGGTATTATTTCTAAGGTAGAGCACAATGCAGCATTTGAAAGTAAGTCAGCTAGGTTTCTGAGCATTTCAGTCGACTTTGACAAAACCCTTTTACCTAAATTGTGATCTTCCTGTGTCTGCCTGCATTCAAGCACTTGTTGCTCTATTCTGTTTATTAAAGAGCATATTGTTTTGTTAATAATGTAAGGAAGATTAGCTATTGCTTATTAGAAGGAAAATTCCTGTTAGATGCAGGAAAATGAAATCAGAAAATGTCAGCTGATAGTGTGATAATTTAGGAAAATGGAAAACACTGAAAAATTCACAACTGCATGCATGAATGTGGGTGAATGTAATCTTTGGAGTACCTACTTCATGTCAGGTGTTTTTCCATACATCATCTAACTTAATTCCATAAATTAAATATCTATGCTCTCACTTTAAAGATGGGCAAATTCAGGCTTCAGGGTAAATCATCAAAACCACCACAGCTAGGAAGTGGCACCCCCAGAATAGTTCCCTGGTTCCCCTGACTCTCAAAGCCATGATGTTGTTCTGTGTCACCATGCTGCCTTGGGGTGATGCAGGAGTGTTCATGAGCTGTAGTCTTCCAAGAAAACATTAAGTTCAGTTCTTTGGCTTCTGCTTAACACATTGCAAAACAGCAATGTGTCTTGAAAGAATTCCATTAAAATTACATGTATATTTTTGGCATTAGGAAATGAACACTTAAACCATTTTAAAAATTGGTTATGTGGAACACCTGAGTCCACAGTGAGACGAAAGAAATTATTTTAACATAATCCTGTTATCCTAGTTTCAAGAAACTTGACTCCTGGATTGGATTTCCTCAAATTAAAAGGAAAAAAGGGGGGGGGGGGGCTACCATGAGATATCAGCATAGCTTCATCCTTTGATTGACTTCACTTAAAGAGTATTGAATGACTTTTGTGGTCACAGAAACAAGGCCACAGCTCCCGAGAATTCAATGAGGTTGTGAAAACAAAGCAAAATGCAAAATGTTTTAAAAACTTCATTTCAGTATCATTTAAATAGATGCTGCAATGTCATCCTGCACATTGTCACCAGTTATTGCTTCCTAAAATCCTAATCAGATGGTGTCACTTCCTGGTTTCAAACCTGACATCTGCCATTGTGACTCTAGGTCCTTCAGAGCCTGCTACCTTCCTGTCTTTTCAGTCTTATCTGAACTTGTCCCTGCAGGTGCCCCAAACTCAGTCATCCTGTCCTACTTACCCTTCCCTCCTCATGGCAGGACTTTTCCATTTCCATACCTGTTCTCCTGCTGCTTCCTTCTGGGTGTGCCCTGCCCTCTCTCATTCAGGAGGTGCAACTCTATCCATCCTTCAGATCCAGTTCACAAGGCATCCCTCCTCTGCTATTTTTTCTCTTCTTTAGCAGGAAATAAAACATAGCTCATCTTCCCATAGTACTTCATGATACAGCATGTTATCTTATAGAATAATTCAATTAAAATATTGTTACTTAGCTATCTCTTGACTAGAGTACAAACCCCTTCTCGAACAGGACTTTTATTCATTTTCATATTTTTTGGTCCCAGAACACTGGGTGTCTATAAAGTTTGGCGAAAAGCAAAGAACTGAGGAAGTGGTAGGTGAATGCTATGGTAAGAGGGAAAGTTTATCGGGAGCAGTCAGGGAGGCTTCCTAGAGCAGGTCATATGGAAGTGGGGCTTGAAGAATAGGACTTTGACAGATGGCTCTGTGCAGGTCTCGGGGTGGTTGGGGAGAAGGCCTCAGGAACAGAGAGAACTGTATGTAGGAAGGTTGGAGAGGACATGGCCTGGTTGAAAATAGCAAATCAACTAAGGTCTTTATAGTTTAGCATGCACAAGAACGGGGAGGAGGCAGTGGGAAAGGTTCAGAACACCAAACGGTGCCATATTGTGGCAGGTATGGGAATTTCATTCTCTTCTGTTACCTTTTTTTTTTTTTTTTTTTTTTTTTTGTTTTTTTGTTTTTTTTTTTTTTTATTCTTTTTCGTTTTTTTCAGGGCCGAGGACCGAACCCAGGGCCTTGTGCATGCTAGGCAAGCGCTCTGCCACTGAGCTAAATCCCCAACCCCAATTTCATTCTCTTCTATAGAGATTTTTGGAGAGCCAGAGGAAGTGTGGCTGTCACCCAGGGGGATAAGCTTGTACTTAGAGGACTACATAGAAGACACTGGATCCCTTCAGTGTGGAGACATAGTCCTGCATATGGAGGTGGTGCAGGGTGTGCCTGGTCTTGCTAGGATTCTTGAGGCTGTACCAAAAGTGTCTGGCTCAACTTGCTCCTTAGGCTCTTAGTGCACATTTTTCTGATGCTGTCTGTTTGGATTGCCAACAATCTGATTTTATTCCCTGCACATTGTCCCTTGTTCTCTCAGCATTGGCTATCTTGGTGTCTTTGTGTCTTTTTAAGAAAATTCCACTTTGGGAACTCTGCTCTTTCTGTTCCCTCTGCCTGAGCACATTGCCTCCTAGCCCCTGTGCAGGGACTTTCTCCCCACGGACCCCACCTCAGCTAGCACCCATCTCAACTGCTTTCTCATTTTCTACCCTGCTTTATTTGCTTCTTGGTCCTTAGTGCTATCTTACATCACTTGTACCCATTTTTACTGTCCTATGAAGTACTTTATTTTGTTGACAGTTACATCCCAGCACCGAAGACTATGCCTGGCATATATTAGGTGCTCAGTACGCATGTATTTAATCTTTTAGTGAATGAATGAATGTCACAAATCCCCCTGGTTTCTCTTTCAATTGCTCTACCGTCATAAGGACTGATGGGCAGTCTTCAGGCCAAACAGTCATAAGGACTGATGGGCAGTCTTCAGTATTGTCCAAACATTCTCACTGAAAACATAGAAAATAAACATTGTTTGCCTGGTGCAACATGGGATATTGGAGGGGCTTTGGAGATGTATGTATAGTGCTTAATGAAAAAAAGGATGATACATTTTCATATATATATTCACACACACACACTCACACACATATATATATACACACATATATATATTTGTAAGAAAACAAAGCAAATACCAGAGAACATATTAAATATTGCATTTTCATAAAAGCTGTAGAACAAAATCTTGTATCAGAATTCTGTAACCTTCATTGCTTTTTGGCCAAGCTATTGCCTGTTGGCCATTCACCAGCCGGTGCTCCCCATCGTCTTTTCCCATTCTTCCTCTATTTCAGTTCCGCCTTTGGACAGGACTTGTTGTCCCTACCTGTTATCCCTACCTGCATTCCACAGCTGCTTCCACTGGGGCAGTTGGTAGGACATGGGCCCTTGCTATGATGATTAGGGCATAGAATATGAGTTGTTTGCCTTCGCCAACTTGACGGAGTAGTAAGTAAGGAATGTTTGTGAAAGTTTTGGCGTGTTGGAGGCCTCCTTGCTTAACCGCAGCTGAGCAGCACCATCTGCTTCGGAACAGCCAATTTGTTGTTTGTTTTACACTGAGTTTATTAAAGTACCCAAGGGAGAGAAGGAAGGGCCTTATTTGGAAGCTTGTTTCCTTGAAAATCCGCATGATTTAGTGGAAAGAATGCTAGAAAATTCTTCCCAAGACCCAGGTTCTAGTCTCATCTATATGAGACTATATAATCTTATAAATTGTGGATTCCTTGGAGTTTTGGTGACTATAACTGCAGAAAGGTAATGATGCCTTTCCTGAGTGTCTCAGGACTGTTGTGAGAATGACGTGAAATCATAGAGTGGCAGACCATAAGTGCACCATGTAACTTAACACATTAAGAAAGTGCCATATAACCTACTCTATTAAGTAAGTATGGTGGTTGATACTGGCTTTAAGTTACCTAAAAGTTTACATGTCAGACTCTCAGAGCTACAGAGCCCTGCTAAGTGAAAAATAGATCTCCCATCATAGACCATCCCATTGGGGTTGTTTCAATGATAATTCCTGTGTATGTGAGTGCATGTCTAGAGTCAGTCTCTAAAAACATTGGCCCAGGCCTCTTTAGTGGCTTTGAAATCCACTACATCTCTTACCCTTTAAACATAAACAGCTCAGTACTTGCCTAGCATGTTCATGTCCCTAGGTTCAATTCTCAGCACTGAAAAAATTAAAACAAAAAAATAAATAGAAAATAAAGACTCACAATTAAGATACATGTTCCTATTTTAGACCTGACAACTTGTTAAGTAATATGTTCCTAAAATGAACTCACTGGCATCCAGACTTGTCTACAGGCATTGAAATGAAGATTTAGTGATACACTGTCTTATTAAAAAGTTACTGAGACCTTATTGAGACTATGTGTACATGTTTCTTTTTTCTTCTAAATATTTAGAATATATAATCCAAATTGCTCACTCTCTTGCTCTAAACTGAAGGCACAAGTGGGGACTTTGTCAGTTGTCTTCTTAAATGCTCCTATGTTTGCCAAAGGTGATTCCATGTAATCTGGTGAAATAAGCTTTATTGCAGCTCTCAGAGGCAAGCTGGAGTGTTCTCAGTTAAAAACTGCTGTAATTTTGGATATCCTTATTTTTTTAATCTAAAGGAGCATCAGAATCATTTCAGATATCTCTCTCTTCCAAGTGTAATTTGACGATTTGTTTCCATCCTTTGAAACATGTTGAGAAGTTGTTAGCCTTGGTTGCTTCTTATTCTAATGTCCAAATATCCCTGTGCTTCAGGGACAGTTTTCCTTCTTTTTGTCCTGGTGAAACCTTTTCTTCTTACATCTATTGCGTAAGCATTGAGAGGAAAATAAGCGTTTTTAAAAAAATTATCCTAAATTACTCACATTTTCCTTTAAACACAAATATTTTCAACTTGGTGTTTTGAGTTTCAGGTGAAGAGTGTAAGAGAGACTGTAGAAAACATTACTTTGGGGGAAAGATCCTATTTTGGATCCACAGATTGAAAATCAGATTTTTCCTAGGATTTTGCAGCATATGGAAATTGACATCCTCTGAAATTTGGAGATACCAAAATAGAAAGTGAGACCAGATTTATTTTCCCTTTTAGTAATCTGGCTTTATTACCTTGAATAAACTAGTCTTTAGTGGATTATTTTTCTTATACTAAAAGTTAAATAAGCTCATTATAGAAAATATGAAAAATTCAGAAATATATAAATAAGAAAATAGAATATAATGAGTATTTCTAAACCCAAATATCACTACTGTTGTTTTAATACAGTTCCTTCTGGTATTTTCTTCACTGCTTCTCAGATCTATATGTTTTTTAATATCAATGCTTGATCAGTTTATACCCTTATATTTTGAGTATTCTTCTACCACTATGAGTATTTCCAAGTGAATAAACTGAATAAAACCATTAAATATTCAACAGTAGATTAGAAGGCTGTATATAATTCTTTATGTGAACATGATATAATTAATTTTACTACTCTATTTTCATTAGGACGGGACAATTGTTTTTACTATTAATAACCAACCCATCAATGAACATTCCCATACACAAATGTTTTCATTTCTAATTGTTTCCTTGGAAACATCAAAGACATTTTGTGTTTTTTCTATCAATTTGGATTTTTTAATATCAAATATTAATTTTTATCAAGGCAAGTTTTTAACTCATTAGTTAGAGTGTTAGAAACATTTAGTTTCCCTTAGTCAGAAACACTAATTAGAATATTTTCAAAAATTTTCTGACTATTCTTTATGCACTAAATATTCATGGAGTTCTTCCTCTGGGCTGGGATGCTAGGCAGGATAGATACAGTCTCTGTCCTTGCCAGACACACAGCACAAGTACAGGGAAGGCCGTAGATTTTTTTCTTAAACTCAACTCTAAAAATCACTTTGGCAAGCTAAGAGAAAATGAGATTTAATTACAATAGTGCAAAACCCATAAAATAGAGAAGCATTGTTGTTTTTTCCAGTAGAGTAGACACTATGCATCTATATATTCTGTTATGAGTTTCAGGGAAACTTTGGTATTCTTCATTTGTCCCTGTGTATTTTATTTTATTTTTTTTGGTGACATATGGGAGGGAGCAGGTTAGTGTGGATTGAACTCAGGGGCACTTGACCACTGAGTCACATTCCCAGCCCTATTTTGTATTTTATTTAGAGACAGGATCTCACTGAGTTACTTAGCGCCTTGCCATTCTTGAGGCTGTCTTTGAACTCGAGATCCTCCTGCCTCAGCCTCCCAAGCTGCTGGATTACAGGCCTGCGCCACCGCACCTGACTGTGTGTTTTCTTAATTGCAGTTCTCCCTAGGGACTTCATGTTTGTCTTTCATGTTGAGAAATCTCTCTCTCTCTCTCTCTCTCTCTCTTTTTTTTTTCCCTTTTCTGTTATTGTATGTATAGAGAAAAACTATTTTTATTTTTGTATATTAAGTTTATGGCCACCTCCGAGGGCTCTGTTTTTAGTTCCACTTGGAAACACTCCTGCTTTGCAGTTGAGCTTTGCCCCCGACCAGTCATGGGAAGCTGGACAAGTTACACAGTCTCACCTGAGTGTGAGAGGAGCAATATAATCATCTTATGCAGTTATTAAGATTTAATGAGCTGCACATTAAAGAACTTAGTGTGATTTCTGGCTTGTGATAGCATGATAGTAAGCATCCAGTAAATGGCAGCTTGGTTTTGCCCTTTCCTTAAATTCTTTACCTCATTCACTGATTTATTTCAGTTTAGTCTAATTACTATGCTTAACTACAACTAATAGTTTTTCCTTTTTAACTTAGGTATTTATTTGTAGAATAAACTTTATTGTTGGTATTATTATTTTTATTGTAATTACATAGTAGATTTCAACTATCATTTTTTTTATTCCATTTACATTTTAAATTCTAATTGTTCTTTGTCAGGGAAACCCTGTTTTGTTTTTGTGGTGATTGTGCAATATTGAAGGATGTATTTTTCTTTTTAATCTCTTTGTCCTTTCATAGTAGCTATGTTTCTATTAACAGCATACATTAAAAATTACTTTCCCTAATTAAAATTTTTTGTTTGCTTTTCAAAATAGTGCTTCATGTGCATATTTTATGTCATAATTAATATATTGGATATTGTTTCTCACATTTGCATAAAGTGTTTCTATGCCTCCTGGCTTCCATTTGCTTTATGGATTCTGTTTTCTTTCTTCCTTTCCTCTGCTTTTTCCCTCCAAAGTTACTTATATGTTCTATAATAGTTTTTTAAAAACACCAGTAACTACCTTTATATTGAAATAAAACTTCTTAAGCCTGTATTTCTCTAATTACCACTATAGGGAGAAAAAAATCTGACTTTGCTTAATTCTTGCATAAGACAGATTACCTCCTGTTACTACTTTCTTTTCTTTTAATCACTTCCAGTTGATATTTTGATATTATTATAATCTAGGATGTTAGGTCCAGATTACAAATGTTAAGTAAGGATTTTTCCTAAATATTATGCTTTCTTGCAAGAAAATGTTTTAAAAGCTATTTAAAAACTATTAATTCATCTTCATAATATACTTTAAACATTTTGGATTTAATGTTGTGTTCACTAGATTGATTGTGCAATAATACTTTGCTGTTTTCCTTTTTAACAGTTTTGAACTTGAATATACTTTTGAAGTTTCTTATATGAAAAGGGCATGTGGATCTTATACTTTCTGAGCTCTTGTGCATCTGAGAACATCTCTTTATGGTGTTTGTAGATGTTCCAGAGTTGGTTTTATACAGAATTCTTAGGTCCCAGGCTTTTATTAACAAAATTGTGTAGATGATATTTCAGTGACACCTAGGACTTAATGAAGCACAGCAGAAGTATAAGCCAACTTAACTTTTCTCTTCTTTGTAAGTAATCTTTTCTTTTCAGTACAAATTGGATATTAGTGTATTTTTACCTTTCTGCCACCCTTCATTGTGTGTGTGTGTGTGTGTGTGTGTTTGCGCACACATGTGACATGTGTGTCACTGAGGGTTGAATCTATTGCCTTGTACATGCTAGGCAATGACTCTGCTACTGAGCTGCATCCCCAGTCATTAAAAAATGTTTTTTAAATTTTGAGACAAGGGCTTGTTAAGTTTCTCAGGCTGACCTTGAACTTATGATCCTCTTGCCTTAGCCTCTCAAGTAGCCAGGATTATAAGCATGTATCAACCTGCCCAGCTGGTTGCTCATTAGCAGTTGCTTTAGGTGGGCTCTCCATTCTTATAGCCTTTGTCTCATAACCAGTTGTTTTTATTATCCTTTCCTCGACCATCTATAATTGCACCTTGTATGAGCTTCTATGTCACTGATCAATTTTTTTAAGCATAATCTATGCATTGCCTCTTTAATGTAGATTCATTTATAGTAGTAGAATTCTAGATTACTTTGAATCTTTCCTTAAATAATTTCATTTCTTTATCACCTACACATGCATCTCAACTAATTCTTTTATAGACTGGTTTGCTTGCAGCTAATTTTGTCATTCATCTCTTGCTTCTGAGGAAGTTTTCTTCAGTTTTATTGTGAACTTTATCAAAACTGGGTGCAGTGGCACATGCCTATAATCCCAGAGACTCAGGAGTCTGAGGCAGGAGGAATTCAAGTTTGAGGCGAGCCTAAGCAACTTAGCAAGGTACTATATCTTAAAAAGATCCTGTCCCAATTTAAAAATTAAAAGGTCTGGGGATATGGCTCAGTGATAGAGTAATCCTGGGTTTAAAACCTAGTATCAAAACAAAGACCCCCCCACACACACACACCAAAAAAACAAAAACCCACCTGTCAGTATGCTTTCTCCCACCCTTCACATTTAACTAAGGAAAAAGCTGTTGTCTGTGTGCTTCTTCTTTGCCTCTTGTATGCTGTTATTCTTTGCTTTTATGCTGGACAATCTTGTGACAAGTTCTTTTTCGGTCAGTTGACTTATCCAAGAATGAGGTGTGATTTGTCTAGGACAGGTTTTGGAAATGTATCATGCTGGCCTATTAAATGGCCTTCTTGGAACCTCTCACTGTTTTCTTTGTTATTAAAATCTTCCTCTTAAGTCTTAAACTGACCACTGAATGTCCAGTGTCACTACTCATCTATCAGGTGACATTGTGTTGAACTGGGGAGGAATTTTCTATTTTGTCATCTTACTTGGAATCATTTAAAGCATCATTTGAATTTTCTCATTCTGTAAGTAATATGTAAAATCTGCAAAGTCCAAGCAGCATCTCTTCCAAGGTCTTCTCGATTCAGACACCTCTGTTTTGGATTCAACGTGTGAATGCCTGTTCCACTTATGCATATGGTGCCTTGTTAAAATTATAGCCTAGGAGAAAACATACAACAGGAGGTATGACAGGTTGAGAATGGGGTGGCACAGTGATGATGGATTAGCTCTGGTTATCTCATAGAGCAGCTTCTCCCCAGTTCCTGGTTCTGTGGTCAGGCCCTTATGCTGCTGGGAAGGGGACCGGTGTAGAGGTGAACAGAACCTCCAACTTTCCCCCCTTAAACTTCCTGTCCTGTTTCAGGGCTCCATACATTCTCTGATTAAGTGAAGTTGTCCTGGAGTGTGTCAGATTACCTATTAATATTTCTAGTTTCCACTGCTATTGTAACCTATTTCCCTCTGCATGTCAAGGGTATGAAGAGAAGGGTGAATCAGATTCCTTAGTACCCCCTGTAAAAACACAGAAGCATGGGATGATCAATAAAGAGAAGCACTCCACAGGGTGAAGATAAGACAGTGAGCAGTGATTGACCTTCAGTGGGAATTGGTTGGTAGTGGATCAAACCCCAGGCTTCTCTGAGATCCAGAGGTGGCGGAAGGGTTGGGGTGGGGGCGTCTCACCAGGTGAGACCATTGGTGAGAACACTGGATACTGTTTTTGTGTTCATATTAAACATCTATTGGACTCATTGTGCATAACAAACAAAAAAAATGTATAAAGGGAACTGCTAGGTTGTGTTAAGAAGCCAAGAATCTAGGATTTGGGGTTAGCTGATGATATACTGAAGATCTTTGCAATTCTATTTATTAACCTGCTTATTCCCTAAATCAAATCATCTGTTCATTGAGGTCTCAGCTGTGTATTGAGAATAGCATTTCAGGAAAACTGTCTTTCTACTCTCAAGTTTTGAGTGTCCCAAGGGAGCCATCTTTAAAGATATCTCTCATTCAAGCATGCAGCTTTTGAATTCATATTCTTGTCTCTGTTCAGAATGGCACAGCTGCTTCTGCAACTGCAGGAAACTTTCCTACTTGAGTGAGGTCTGTCACTGTCATTTTATGGCAGACTGCATCTAACGGTGATTTTTAGTTCCTGAAATAATTAAACATTGCCTGCTATTGTACATCTTCATTCTGGGACTCCTTTTCAGAGCACAGTTGGGACCACTGCATTTCATTGCTTGGACTCCCTTCTTGGTAGGAATCTAGAAACAATTTAGTATCTTCCGACCTCTAGGAGGGTCACACTTAAATGGTAGGAAACGTGGAATTAAATCCAGAACCAGAAAGAAGATCTTAAGAGTAGATAAACATTAGTAACGAGAACCAGAGAGTAAGGGATGACTTCACTCTCAATTTACCTTCCTGCTCTATGTTGGTAGTGCCCTGAGCCTCAGGGGCTGAGGACCAGAGAGTTGAAGGACACCAAGCTGAAGAGCATTAAGGGCTGGAAGGTCTGCTCAGGAGTCATTCAGGTCACTGAGCCTAGAGGTCAGGATGGATGGCCCAGGCAACTCAAGAAAAATCTGGTCAAGATAGAAAGTCTCTGATGATGACATCAGGACAGACCATTAAAGTTTGTGGAAAATAAGACTTTTGGAGGAGTCCTTCTGAAAGTTCCCCATTTAGCAGAAACACTTCGCTTTGCATTCCATAACCTTATGATTAAAGTAAGGTCTTTGTTCAGTAAGAGTGCCGGCTGAACACTTTATAGTTCCAAATGCCCTCCCATTTATTCTGAATTAGCTTGTTCACACTTTAATGGATAAAAATTTCCATTTTAGGTTTTTATATATGATTATGCATTGCAGTTAAAGCCTCTTTTTGGGAAAGGTTTTACAATGTGATTTTATTTGTTTGCTAGTAAAATTTATTACCGTAATACTTTTACCATTCTCATTTAATCCTCAGACTTCTCTTTAAAAAAAGTCAATTCACCATTATGTTAGCTACTCACACTGGGGTGGGGGGCAGTTTCACAGTATATACACTCTTATTGACTTTGTTTTATTCTGAGGACAGTGAAGTCAGTTTTTAGAGAAATAAATCATTTTAGCCATATTAAGATTTGCAAGGGTTATAAATGGTTTATTTTCAGCCGTTATTGTAAAAATAGGAAAAGGAGGGGAAAAAAAAACACCACACACTATCATTTAAACATGTCAATTCATCAAAATAGTGTTGGGGGAAAGCTGTTTCTTTTTCCTCTTTTGAGGCAGTAAGTTTTGGTGAAAAAGTTATATCTGGTATATTTCCTCTTGAGTTTTTCTCTCGTAGTCAGTTTTAATATGAACATTTCTGAAACAAAATATATTCCTAGAGAGTATACTAGCAAGTAAACACCTTGGCATCTGTATTGTCTAAATGAATATTCATTCATATAATATGTATGGCTAAATGGAGTTCTCTGAACTCATTTTTTTTGAAGTTTGAAATATTTCTGAAAATTCTAGAAATAAGGTATTATAGTCCATTTCCATTTTTTCCTAGCACCTCATACTAAAATCCATTTTATTTGTTGGTATATTTGTCTTTGGATGTATCTTTAATCACATATATATGTGAATTTATTTGTTTTAATATTCAGAGCATAATTTAAACTGTGATGTCAACTGCTCTCAGGACTCAAGTGCTCGTAGGAAACCCTACTGTACAAAGAGATAACAGCAATCTAGCAAAAATGGACCTATCTCCATTGACTCTTTAGTCATTGATTTTGTAGGACAGTAAAGATTAATGTAAATTTTCAAATCTTTAGAATTTTTTGTTATGCAAGGATTGATGAATCTGTTTATGCCATTGAGTTGGCTTTGAAAAGAATAGAAATAGTAATTTAAGTACTTCTCTCTGGGAGAAGTATATTCTTATATCCCATGCAAAAAAATTATCTAAATTCTTTTTTTTAAATTAATTAATTTATTTTTTACTTTTACAGACTTCATTTTGATTCATTGTATACTAATAGATGTTTAATTTTTATTTTCATGTTGTCAATACACAGCGCATATTTTAAACTCAAGTTTGTGTGATTGTGCTTGAAGATATAGTTAATATGAAAGGTGCTATAAAAATAAAATCAAATTCTACATACTACTGCACATACATATATACATACACAAATCATCAATCCAAATTCATATTCCTCTAAAAATATTTGTAAATGTTACTCCAAATACACATTTGGTAGGTTCATTATTGAATCTTTATATAAAATTCATCTTCTATAAGCTGTTCAGAATCTTTAGAATTCTTCAACATGTCTTAATAATTGTGTTTGAGTAATGTTTTACATTTATAGGAGTTTTAAAAAGGCAGGTGCAATGTGACATATCAGAAGAAGCAAATTAAACTCTTGTAAAGCACAGCTGGAATGCTAAAAATGTGTATTTGTAATTTAAATATGTGACACCATCACACTGTAAAATCAGTTCATAATTAGAAAACATCTGTTTTTTCCAATATGATGCCTAATAGTATATTTAAATAATTTAGAATGCAATAAGAAAAAAAAAAGTCAAGGAACAATAAGTGATTCATGGACATTTCTCTCCTTTTGTTTAATGCCCTTTGTGAGATCTTGGAGTAACCTATCTTTTGAAGCTGCTTTTTGGAAAGAACATAAACATAGATGATGAAATGCATATGCCAAACATATGTGCTGTTATGACCTTATTGTGTCAGTCAAAATAAATAAATAAATAAAACCAGGTTGTGTAGGTTGTGGTGTTAAGAAGGATTTACACGCTGTTATTTCTCTGTCACCTCACTTTTTTTTTTTTAATCGAAAGACATTGAAGCAAATTCAAGTTGATTATTTTCACAGCAAATGTATGTGAATGTATTAGAAATGTGGTGGAGTTGTTGAGTTGTATGAATTCTGGAAATACACTTGAGCCAGGTGAAATATTGAGTTAAAACTTATCAGGATCAATTCTAGTTTAGCTAATAAAGTTTGAACAAAACCACAATTTCTCAAATGAAGTTAACATGGTAGATTAGCCACACATCTGTCATCAGTGTTCACATAGGAAGGTATTTATATATGTGTGATGAAAACTCAAATGGGTATTTTTATTTTAAGTGAAGTGTGCATTCTGAATAGTCTCTTGGTTTATTGGCAATAAATTGTGTGACTTAAAAAAAAAAAAAAGCAACAACCACAGTACAAGTGTTTGTTTCAGATATGGACAAACCAAATGTGACTGGGGAGGTTCTGTTTTGGGTATTACCACCCTGTGTCTGGAAAGGTTTGCAAATCCAAAAAATAAATAAATAAATGCCCATAAAATTAAAAACAAAATAAAACATTTGCATCCGCATGGGAACTGAATAAGAGCAGTCAGAAATACAGGTCAAGAGTATTTCTTAGACTTAGTCACCAAGCTGTGGTGAGCAAATTAAATGCAGGGAGTCCTGTCTGGCAAGGAACTTTGCTGAGGCAGAGGGGTGGGGGTGTACTGTAAGTAAGGCTGGCTCACCTTTCTATTTTAAATGCAGTTTTAGCACTTTAATTCTCGGGTTGGGGGTGGGGGTGAAAACTCACTTTTTTGCAGGGTTAGAGTACACAAAGTTAATCTGCTTCCATTTATATTCATCTACTTTGAATCGCCTTTTATCCACCTTTGCTGCTGCGGCCCACCACTCGCCATTCATCAGTTTATGCATTGTGCGCCAGGGCAAATAATGACAGAATATCTAGCTAAAGAAGGGGTACTTAATCAGCAATCAAGATTCAATTTGTTTTAATTTTAGCAGGTGTTTGTGAGGTACATTGATGGGAGAGATAATATGTGCTGCTTTCATTAGCTCTCTTGTTTTTGTGCTTGAACATTTAAGAGCCAGATGTTCGGAGGTGAGCTGATCAGAATATTAAGTCTCCAGAGGTTGGTTTCCATAGTGTTTTACATTCCTTTCTTTATCTCCCTCAATTCACCCTGAGCTCTGAGGTGCAAGTGCTGGCAATGACAGACTCCATCTCCACATCCTGTTCAGCTAAGGCTTTAAATTAGTGGCTAATTCTTGGTATAAAGTACTTTGGTTTAATAATCCATCATTAATTCTTGGACTCTGGGTCAGCCTCGTTTCTCATTCAGAACTCTTTCGGCTGATAACCTGGTTTAGAAATTATTTGTGTAGCAGCTGGTATTTCATCAGGATATTTTCCTGAAGCAAAAACACGGGAATCACATAAGCGACAAAGGTAATGACCCCATCATCTTGTTAAATCAATATCCAAACTTGATCAGTGCTCTGTCATCAACCAGTCAAAACACAACAGTGATGACAGCATACTAGCAGGAACAGTAACAGCAGAGCCATTCAAAATTGGCAGCTTTGCTGAGTTTCAAAGTTACTCCCTCTCTTCAGGAAGTGTGAATATTATTTTGTAATGGGATATAAGATTACTGTGTTACAGTTTGTAATAAACCATTAATAGGACCTGGAGAAGATCTAATCGGTGGGTAGGCTTTGTTTCATGATTTTAGTTCAATTGTAACTGAATTTTGATTTTACTTAATAGCTTAGTTTAAATTTTTATTAATGCCGTATCTTCTTTTTTAAAAAAATCTTTTTTGGTTCTGCCAGATGTTAGGAACATGAATTCATTTTCCATTCAAAAACAAACCTACTGATAAAGAGTTAATTGAATTGGCATGGCCAAGAAAATGTTTTCTCCCACTATTAATTGTTCTCTGTTTACTTTGATGTTCAAGGATTGTACTGTTTTACAAGCATATTTTCTTAATTGTGTCACCTTGTACTATAAGTATGTCAGAGGGGAAACATTTGCAAGTGATTAGATATGGACCTATGTGTCACCAAATGTATGAGGTACATACCCTTATAGGATATAATTG
Source organism: Glaucomys volans (assembly GCA_020662805.1). Classification (NCBI taxonomy): domain Eukaryota; kingdom Metazoa; phylum Chordata; class Mammalia; order Rodentia; family Sciuridae; genus Glaucomys; species Glaucomys volans. The sequence continues at coordinate 1,232,387 of JAJEJO010000815.1, forward strand.
TGATCTTTTAATATGCGGCCATTGACCCAGACTTGTTATTATCTATTATAGTTTATAATAATGTATCTCTTTATGATTAAATGATGATGCCCGGCAGAACACTATGATTAGCATTTCAGTTATTTATAGATTATGTCAGAGCAGTAATAAACATAAAATGCTGTTAATGTGTGGCTAATGAAATCTGGACATGAACAAGTTTATGAATTGATATAATTCATTTGAGTGTTCTAACTGAGCTGCTGGTTCTCGTCATAATTCAAAAGCTTAGCAGGGTTCACCGATTAGGTGGTAGACTAATTTGCTACAAAAAGTCAATGGGTTTTCATCGTCTTGGGCCATCATGCCCAGCATGGCTGATTGCATAAGAACTATACAAAGTAATTCTCATAAATATATTTATTAAGCTTAATATGTTTTGTAAGGATAGGACAGAATCTACTATTATACAACATAAGTAGAACAAAAATCACAATGTTAATTAGATAGCCAAAAAGGATATGTGCAGCAAGATCATGAAAGTCTAAGAGATTTATTTGATTATTAAGGAAGGAAAATTCAGGGGTGACTCAGGAGCAAATATTGATGAAGAATGCATAATAAAAAGGGTCTCTTTTTTGTCTTGAGGTGCTCATGTGGTATACATGAAATTTTCTTTGACCAGTGACCCCTAGAAGTTGCAAGTGGCATATCACAGGGTGTTTGTTTTAGCTTTGTGTCTGTGGCTAAGTTTGAGTTTCCAAAGAAAGCATCAGTTTGTGCATGGTTCTCATGATGCTAATATATTTGTTAGAAGGGTCTGTTGTGAGACCAAATGTGAAACCATGATTTCTTCTCAGGAAATGGACTCTGAAGGTGTCTCTTTGCTTTTTTCGAGATCAATCTTTATGACTAGACAGAGACTACTCACTCTCAGTTTATGGAAAACAAGTTCTGAACTCTCAGGAAGCAGTGGCCAACTCCTTGACATGCCACGCTTGTGTAGAACACCACAAAATGGCCATATCTGAGGCCTTTAAAAAAGAAGTTCATTTTGAATGTCATAATACAGAGAGAAACGAGGCATTGATTTTGCAGCTTCAGTTTGGATATAAAATATTTGTTTCTGTCTAATTTATGCACCACTTCCCTAATACCAGATCCTGCTTTTTATTATTTCATTCAAGTCCTATAGAAAGCAAACAAGGACAAAGGAGAGGACAAATCAAGGTGGCAGGTTTTAGGTCATAATAATAACTATGGTGCTACATGCCTGTAATCCCAGACTGGGGAGACTGAGACTGGAGGACTGCAAGTTGGAGGCCAGCTTCTTCAGTTCAGTGAGACCCTGTCTCAAAATAAAAAATGAAAAGGTCTGGGATGTAGCTCAATGATAACAACCCTGCCAACAGATTCAATCCCTAGTACCACAAAGAAAAAAATTGTATTATTATTAAAGCCAGTATCCACAACAGAAGCTTTCCTGATCATTGCTTTTTAGCCATTGAAGTGAGTTGCCTCTGATGATGGGAACTATCCCTTGGGATTCCCAAGAAGAGGATGGAAGATTACATGAGTGGTCCAAGTCCAAACTGAATCAGCACTTCCCAAAGTGTTTTCCATGAAATAGCAGTATCTTTGAGATGCTCTACTTAAAAAATGCTTGCAAATTAGAGTGGGAAACATTATGTACTCTGCAGTGTGCCTCCCCTCACTCTAATAATCAATCTAACATTTGTCTAATCTTTTAATCCATGCAATAGACAAGAAATAGTTAAGGGATGTAGTAGATGTCCAACACATTTTTATAGAACGAAAATATTCATTAATGACCATTTTCTCAAAAGTTCTTCGTTGCTGGGACTGCAGCAGTTTTAGTGGAAACCACAGCTTTTTTTTTTTTTTTTTTGCAGTACTGGAGATTGAACCCCGAGCCTGTGCTTGCAAGGCAGGCACGCTACCGAGCTACCAACTGAGCTATATACCCAGCCTCATGAAACCATAGCTTTTGCATCTTGAATACAGTTGGGGTTACTTTTCCTGTAGCTGTGGTATAGGGTGTTTTGTTTAGTTTTAAAGAAGAACTGTAAAGACACTTGGGAAATGGATAGGGTATTTCGCTCTTTGTGGGACAGTTTTTTTCACAAGTTGCTTTCTGTCCTAGAAGTGTACATTTCTGTAGAACCTGTTGGGACAGGGTAATGGGCCCTCTCGGAGCTCTGGAGGGTTGAGGGCTCCTTGGGGCTGGAGGTTGAGAGAACAGAAGGACCTATGAAGCCTGAGGATGGAGCAGGCTATGAAGATGGTGAGGGCTGAGACAGTACAGGGCTGAGTCCACTCTGAGGCCTGCTCTCTTCTCTTCTCTTTGCTGCACCCCGCTTAAAATCACTTCCTCTTTTTTGTGCTCAGCTTTTTTCTTGCTCTTCTTGAAGTAAGGAAATTTCTTACTTTTCTGTCACACCAAGAACAAAACTAATACCACTGCCTCCTTGAAGATTCCCTGAGCTCCCCCCACAGCTCTGGTCCTCCTGTGTATGTACCATTGCCACTTGACCTGCTGTTATTGTTTTGTGTGTTGATCTGCCTATCAATATTTCTTGAGTTTATCAAGAGCAGCTTTGTGTCCTGTTCAGAGTTTATCAAGAGCAGTTTTGTGTCCTGTTTAGTTTTGTGTATGCTCCTGTGTCTAGGGTTTAAAAAAAAAAAAAATCCTGGGCCTGGGGAAAAAGCAAAATGGCAAGGAGGGCATTCAGCCAAGATGGTGTCCTTGGAGCTGTGGGCCCCAGTTCTGGAGATTGTCTGTGTGGAATTACCTAGAGCTTAAAAATAAAAAATGTGCTAGATCCTGCTCTCACAGAATCAATCTGTTTCAACTGGGTAAAGGTTTTAAATTTGTGTTTGTGGAAAATAGGCAAAGAAAGAAAAAACATCAAACAAATGCTTCCCCAGGGAATTGAGTACTCTGCTTTAGGCCAGAAGGCCTGCGACATAAACCAGAAGGCCCACAGCCTCCCCAGGAGGTATCATCCCACAAGTACATGGAAACCTGAAAGGAACTAGTTCTCACCCAGCATGGAAGGCTTGCCTCTATTCACTTGTAGCCTGAAGACTTTATTAATCCCTTAAAAAGGGAGTGATCAATAGAAAAATATATGTGGGAAGGGGATATGCATCCATATATATCTATGTGTGCATGTGTTTGTGTAAGGGCCCGAACATTGTGTTACCCCCAAATTCATATGTTGAAACCCTAATCCAGTGGGATGGTATTTGGAGGCTGGCCCTTGGGAAGTGATTAGGTCATGAGAGTGGAGCCCTCAGGAATGAGATCAGTGACCTTAGAAGAGGCCAGAAAGCTAGCTAGCTTTCTTTCTGTCATGTGAGGGCATGAAAAGAAGATGGCTGTTTGTACACCAGGAAGATGGCCTCTGCCAAGACATATGTCACCCTGACTTCAGATTTCTAACCTCCAGAACTGAGAGAATTGTTTGTTTTTTAATTTACCCAGTTTATGGTATTTTAGAGCAGCCCAACCTAAGACAAATACACGTATGTGTGTGTGTGTGTGTGTGTGTGTGTGTGTGTATGTGTATGCATATAAAATGTTTATGTACAAACATGCCTTTGTTTACTGCTTTCTAAAACTGTGTTAAAACTTACCTGTACTGTTTTGCTATGTTAAATGAGTAGAACCCAAGCTGGAGAATTTTCTGGTGGCATGCTAAAGAATTCTACAGGGCCTTAAAGGTAATAATGGAAGTTTGTGGAGCTATTTTTAATATTTCCAAGTAATTGGAATTATAGGTTTGCCTGTGATAGAGCTGCCTGTGCTGACTTAAATGACAAGTCTTGCGTTTGGTTTGAATGAAGTTGACCTTATGTGGTGCTCTTGACTTGCTCATGATGTTCTATACGGAAGACAGAAATGTCTATACACATGGTAAATATCTTTGTACCTGACTCAGTTGGGACTGAGTGCTCAAATTATTGGAAAAATTAAGAAAATCAGAGTCATAAAAATAAAGTCTATGGAAACATTTCATTCTATCTTAAAATTTTGAGTATAGTCCAATGATTGAGATTCTATATAGTCTTTCTTGCATGAAGTGTGTCAATGATCTAGCTTTTATGATTATTGATTTTAATTTCTTTAAGGTGGAATGGAAATTACAGATGCTTCCCATTCTCCGATGGCTTTTTTTAGAATTAATGCTATAGCTTCTGTGTGCCTGTGAGTGGGGTGATCTGAGGTAGCTCAATTTGGCCTATCTCTTCCAAAGCATTGAATGTCGTTTCATCCATTCAGTAGCTCTTTCCTTTTGCCCTTGTGTCCCGTTGGTTTGTGAACCCTGAAGAGAGTTTTTATGCATACACATGTACACAGACATATTTGATTTGCATCATGACTTAATGCAGCTTTTTAAACTGATAGACCCATTGGAAAAAGCAAGCGTCAATAAATAAGACTTCCGGCATAAAAACAAGAAGTAAACATTATTTTTTAATGTCTCCCTGAATTCCAGAATCCTAGTGTAAGGAAAAACATCCTTAGGTTTTGGGAATGGAGGTCAGTTGTGACCCAAGTGTCTGGATAAGGACAAACTCTGTCCATCACTCAAAATTCTGGCTTAAGAGATACTGTTTAAGCAGCTAATGTCAAAAGGAAAGGGTTTCCATGATTGGAACAGGCAGGGATTCCAGTCTTACAAAATTGTGGCAGGGCTGGCGTTGTGGCTCAGGGGTAGAGCGCTTGCCTGGCATGTGTGAGGCCCTGGGTTCAAAACTCAGCACCACATATACATAAATAAAATAAAAAGATCCACTGACTAAAGATTTTTTTAAAAATTGTATCAAGGTAGCATTTTATATTTACAAATCACAGTAGCATTTTATACTTATATAATAAAATGCTTCCATTTTAAAAAAATCAGATTCTCATAAAATTCAGGTTTTTTTTTTTTTTTTTTAATAATATGTGTTAGGAAGTGACTGGGGTCTTTATGGAAGGTCTTTTCATTTTGTCAGAATCTCTCATAATGAAAATATTTCTAGCCTATGCATACCATTTGAGGAATATCTATTTGACATAAATAGGAACAAATACTCAGGTCCCAATGGGCCATGAGTCTCCTCAGCCTGTTCTAGTTCAGGATCATTAATTACAAACCTAATGATCATGCTGCAATGTACCACAGCTGAGAATGTTAGTTACCAAGTGTCCATGTGTCTCAGCGTTTCCAGCCTCTATTCATGTAGATGTGTTTATGGGACTAATTCTTATTACTGGGATGTGAGTAGAAGTGACAGGTCATTTTCAGTCCAAGACAGTTAAAAGTGGGCAGACCCTGCCTCTTTTCCTCTTCCTCTTTCCATTTTCCCTTCTTACCTTTCTCCATTTGTGCATTAGAAGTGAAGAATCTTTGACAGAAGATTATAAGACAAAATTAGCCAAAGTTCTTAGTCACCTGGTAGAGAATTACAAAGGATGTGTGTATGTGTGGGGAGGTGTTATTTGTTGTGTATATGAGGTGTACATGGCGGCGTGAGTATATGTCAGGGTTTATTTGTTACTGCAGCATGTGTTACCTTGTCTTTAATGATACAATGATTCCCTCTAGCATAGTTATTTAAAGGAGACAGAATTTCAGCATAATCTGCTTTTACTTCTAAAACATGTTTGAAATACAGGAATACTAACTATATTTCAGATCCAACAAACCAGGAATGGATAGCAATCCATTTTTGTATCTGCAAAGATTTGATGTGACCATACAGATGATCAAAGAAGAAATAATAAATGGAGTAGTTATAATAGGGCAAAAAAACAACAAGTTGACTCTAACATCCACCTCTCCCTCCTCCTTCTCCTTCATCTTCTCAACTCCTGACATTTATTAGGTGCTTACTAGCTTCCCAGTATTCTCTAAGAGCTTTACTGGATGAACTAAATTGATCCTCAGAATAACCCTGTGAGATAGGTAGTATTATTTCCCTCATTCTACAGATCAGGATGCTGGAGCATGAAGAGGAGAATTGCCCAAAGTCACATAGTAGGTACATAGAAAGGACGAGTTCTGAAACCCAGGGAGGCTGCCTCCAGAGCCCAGATGCTTAACCCCTACATTTTGTTACTAAGCCAGAGTTTCTTAAATAAAGTCCACGATTGTGAATTTGAATATATATGAACATATTGCTGGACAGTTAGAAACTACTCCAAAAAATTTTGATTCATTTTTGGGGGCAGGTTCTTCAAAAAGCCAACTCTCTGATCTCTGCATTGAAAACTTTAGGTCCATGTGCAGCACTGAGTCAATTCTGGGCAACACAAGCACCTCTCTTTGCAACTCTACTTCATTTGACCTCTTCTTCCTTGCTCAGATATTCTATTGGTTCCTTGAACCCAGAAAGACTAAACAGGTAGTATCCCTTTGGGAGAGGGAAGATAATGTGTAGGCTGGATTAGAAGAGTCCTAGGCCAGAGGAAACACTTCAGGATGAGGGCACAAGTTGTCCTAAAATGTCCCACATCCATCTTCAGGGATTGGGCAAGTCTCTTTACCTTGCTTTTAGGTTATGCTGATCCAATCTTGCTTTCTCTTCTCTTTAGATCAATCAGTACACATGATGCCTAGGATGCTTCCCTTTTGCCAGTTGAGCAGATCATCTGTCTCCATCACCCAGCTTTCTCACTCCTCCTAGAATTCCATTCCCCATATAGTGAAGTATTTAAATACTGAGGTTAGACAGACTTGGATTTGCATCCAAGCTTTACCACATTAGGGCTCTTCTAAACCAGTTTTACCACTTAATTGAGGTTTGTCTCTGGGAAACTTGTTTCTCAATCCCTCCAGCCCTATATCTACCAACTATGAACTGAGAATAATCACGCTGACTTTGTACATCTTGGCTCTCACTGGCAACCTCCTTCACCTTTGAGTTTCTATCCATCTGCACATTTGCCATATTTCAAAGCCTGGTTTTAACTCCATCTGTTCCTCGAAGTTTTCTCTGATGAATTCAATCCACATTCTATTATCTCTTCTCAAATTGCTTTTGCACTTATTTTCCTGTACTGTACAAGTCTCCTTTCATTATAATTGACATATAAACTGGCATCCATGATCAAATCTTGTTTAGTCATTCTTCTGTTGGTGTCCAACTGGTATGCACA